>JAPYYM010004125.1:0-10418 GCA_028534135.1 Potos flavus
GGGGGGGGGGGGAGGGGGCACCTGGCTGCTGGCTTCCCCCTCCCCGTGCCCTGTGCCGCCCCGGCTCTGCCCCTGCCCGTCTAGGACGCGCTCCAGTCAACTGCGTGTGTCCTTCTCCCAGCGTGGATCTTGAGAATATTCCAAACGACGCTGCTCCAGACTCATTTGACAGTGCTCTGACAGGGCGGTGACAACAGGAGGGCTTTACCGCCATCAGATTCCACCTGCCAGGTTTGTGAGCTGGAGGTGGGGGGCGTCTTCCCGTGTCCCCAGAGTCGAGGAACCACTATTTCGACGCCTTGCAGGGATTACAGAGCACGAGTATGGATTTTTAAATTTTAAGAACATTTGGAAGCCGAATGTGGTAGTAGAAAACGTCAGATTGGCTTCCAGTATTTGTCATGTTTGTCCCCAGTCCCTTGAGTGATGGGATCATTATCCCGTTTGGGATTGTGATTTTCCCGTTGCCCGCTGTTTGGTCCCACTTTAGCTGTTCAGACTTGCTGGTAAGTAAGTAAGGTCGGTTCATAGAAGGGAAGAGAGCTAAGAGAAGTGATGGCAATCAGGATCATTTGTGGGGTCATTATTGCTCATTCTGTACGGAGTGGTCCTCCAGTTCCTACCTAACGAGGTTACCAGGACTCGACCTCGATTTGGCTTCTGGGGGTGAGTGCTCCGTGTGAGCACAGACACAGGGACAACACAGTCACCCACACCTGTCTTTGTGTCGTCGCCACTGAAAGCCTAGTAGGGACTACTTCTGGGTGGCAGCTTTTCCTTTGCGATGCGACTTAGTCATGCAAAACATGGGCTGCCATACGGGACAGATTGTAGCTGCTGATGCACATGGCTGAGAACAGATGTCCTAGATTCTCATATTCACCTTGATCCAGTTTTTCTGCAATTTGTAAGGACGTCTGAGTGCGAACTGTGAGATTGCAGTGTTGGTAACAATTTGGTTTGGGTTCGGGTTAAAAGAGAGCCAAGCCTGTGAAAAATCTTTCAGGGGAGCTCTGTCGGGCTAACATTACATCATTTGGCCTCATCGTCCTGTTTGTTAACATACCTATGATTGTTGTCTTCAATTGAGAGTATATTTGAAAATGTTCTCTCTTTTCGGTTTGCTGTGATCCCCATGATATACTCATTGCAGTCTTTGTACGTACACTGTAGATCTCTATCCACAGTCCGGGGAAGTGATTTTTAAAGTGCACATTAGCTCAGCAGGAGTTAGGGAGGACTTTTGGTGACCAGCCACAAGACGTGATGAGGGTTGTTGCCTAAGCTTTCTGGACAGCCCCGCAGGAGAGCCTTTTCATTTCTGGCACAGACCCTCAAGGGCAAATCACAAATCTGGCAGAATCTGACGGGTGCAGACGTGATTGTGAGCCCCAAACACAATCGGAGGCCACGGAAAATCTTGAGTAATTGCCTTTTGCTATCAAGGATCTTCCGTTCTTTACAGATGCTAGGCTGAGGAAAAAGGAGCGATAACTCAATATTGAACAAGGAATGTGTTCGTATTAGAATTCTACAAAGTTAACTGCAAATAATATGTGTAAATATTCCCGTTAAATCCATGTGTCATTATCAGTTCTGAATCAGAGTCATAGGGCGGAAGGGTGACAGATTGTTTGTGATTGCTTTTCATTCTGGGACCCATGGCTTTAAGTTTCATTTTTGAATAAATAAGGCATTTATTAGAGATTTTAGCTAGGTTTCCTCTTGACAGATTGAAGATTTAGGAAAATTAAAAGATGTTTGCTTATTTGTAGCTGTTATAATCTTAGTCAAGATAGAAGCTAATAACCATAAGAAATGAACCCGTGAGAACAGCCGCAAAAACACATGAACTTGATTCTCCTTCCTAGGGCATTAATCTTTAGTCTTGATGAATGATATATTATACCTATAAGAAAATTTAATACAGGTTCCTGCTGCATCGTATAGACATTAAAGTCTGACACCCATTGGACTTTGTCTTTTGTGCATCTACAATAAAGATGTGAAAGCCTAAACACTTAAGGTCATGGTAGTCATGTCTACTTTTCCAATGATGTGAGGACTTCAGAATTGCTTTACGATCGTCAAACGAAGGTTTGAGAATATAGACACAAATATAAAGAAAAGAATAAAAATCATTTATAGATCTATGACCCAGTTAACAACTGTCAATAAATTGATATGTGTCCTTCCATTTTCTAAAAAGTAACCTCACATAGTAAACAGATTATAAAATGCCAACTTTGTGAAATATTTAGAAGCACATATATAAATCTATGTTAATGAGTATTCACTTAGAAATTCAATCACATGCAAAAAATTCTCAAAAGTAGTACTCGTAAATTAAAACTTGCTCTTCCGCATGGTATTTAAAATACGTGTTGCTCTTTGAAATGTTGGAAATTATTGTATTTTATTTCAACATCACTGGCAAGCAAAATCATCCTTTATTTTTCTTCTGAGGAAGAATCTTCCTGACGAGATGCTACCCCACATTTAGAAACTGAGGAAAATCATAATACTTGATACGACAAACAACATCATTTTGAGATAATGTTGACTGAGATGATTATTTTCCTTTTATTTTCTCATTTTGCATTAAATAGTTTGCAAAGCTAACTGAAAGGGATTGAGAAGTCATGTAATAGTTCTTTTTCATTTCCCTTTTATTTTATCCACAGGGTTTCTTATGAAAGTGGAATAATACTTTCTCATTTACTCACTATTTCTAGGAATCCAGCTGGTGAACTAACATACATTTCAAAGGAAGAGTTACCTTCATGTTTAAGATTTTGATAGGAGTTTTAAAAATTTTAATAAATCAGAATTTTTTAAGATAAAATGGAACCAAACAAAAAAATTGAAATGTAAAGAAGTAAAAAGTATATGAAATATTCATGGTTGGTCACTGTTCAAGAAAGCATTTTTGTCTTTTGCTCTAGGGCATAAGACAATATTTTTAAGCATGTGATTTTAACTGAGATTTGTTTAAATTCATAAAGACAATTAGAATTGGTATTTGCTTTAATTGGTAATTGTACCAACGTCTCCATAAAAAAATTTCAGCTCCCCCTGGTTTCATCATATGTAAATCATCATTCTTTCATTAGTTATTTAGAATTAGAATCCTACTTTTGTTCAAATCTCTAGATTTTCAATTGGAGAATCAATAGTATTTAATTATTAAATAATTTAGTAAATCATCAAATAATTTTAATATCATGGTGTTGCATTCTGTCCCATCAATGTAGTTCCCATAACAGTAAAAATTAAAAGATGAACTTTCTTGTCATTCTTCATCAGTAAAGGATAAAGTTAACTTGTTTTGCCACCAAAGTGGTGATTCTACGCATCACCTAGAATATGCTTATTACAGATTTTTGGTTGCAACTCTCCCTAAATACTGATGGCTTCCTCTTGCGTTAAAACCATGAAAACATTAAGACAATTAAAACATTTCAAGTCAAGAAGTATTTGCCACTTGTTCTAGTGTGAAAAGAAAGATCGTCCAACCTGTCTGAATTTCATACAAGTTCCTTTCCTTGTGAAGTTATTTTTTCCATCCTGTCTCAATAATTGTAGTAATAAATACTTCCCTTAATATTAATATTTTTATTATATGAATGCATAAGTGCTTTGTAATATTCCAGACATGGCTGACTCCCTTACCGTCTCAGCTGTGCTCCTTTATAAACATACCGGTAACGTGTCCCTGTGTCTGATATCTGAGACCCACAGATTAGTAGTCAATTTCTACTGGTAGTAGACATTTCTACTTCCGCGGCTTTACCTGTTATGTGCTCTGGTCTGAGACATCCTGAATGGCTCACCTATGCAGCGCCCCTTTCTTCTTCTCTAATGAGAATAATCATTCCATGAAACCACCTCTGACAACATCAATTTTCAATGACATAGGGTGGAAATGCAATGCCTCAAGGCATGCAATAAGAGAAAATAATTTTCACATTAAGCCAGTTCGCCTTAGGGAACGGGGAGAACAAAACCACAGTTTTCCTGAGGCTCTTATCTCAATGAATGCAATTGGTAACTTTGCTGATACATTCTTTATCTGTGTCTGTTCATGCTGCTTTGAGAATGCCTGCCAGCCAATGTCATTTTGAAGGTAAAGATAAAAACTTTCCCAGAGTGCAGTTGCTCACTCTGCGGAGGTCTGCCCTTCCACCTGTGGCGTCGGCTTTTGTGGAGTCACTCTTGCTCACACCGCGGGTAGGGAGTGGCATGCTCCAGCCTGGGTTCCGCTCCACGTGCCTTCTCATCCAGAACCAAGGGAGAAGGAGCCACCCTGCCCTCATATATGCCATTTGCCCTTGGGATGTGCTATTCTTGAGGCAAAGAAAAAGAAAAGACAAGAGTGCCCAAAACTCACAGAGTCTCTCAGAGTCCCTGCTCAGAGGAGCAGCTGAGGTTACTCACTTCCCATTGGGTCACGTTCATGGTTCCCCCTGGAGGAGGCCCCGTGAGTCCTAATACAATGAATGGAAATTATCCTCCTTTTACAGGGAAGTGTGTGTAGAAATCAATGGAAAATCTCCCACCTATAGAAATCCACAAATGTTGAGGGCTGGTAGAAAAGTATTGAACTTGAATTCGGCATTTAATATTCCATCTTATCAGTTGTATGCCCATAGAATGTCCTATAATATCCCCGTGCCTCCTTTTCCTCTTTTGTGATGTCACACTGGCCCGATCAGTTCACCAGGTTCAAAACCAAATGCGAATAATACTTGTGGAAAGGGCATGAGAGATGGTGAAGATTTAAACAAAAGGAACTTATGAAAACGCCAACCATGGCAGATGCTTCCAGGACTCAGTGATGGGCCACCACTTTAGTCCAGATCCCAGTGACTGACCTCCTTTAACTTCAAAGTATACAATGGAGGTGAAAAGGAGAGTTGCAGCCATCTTTTGTACCCAAGAAGCAATTTAAATAAGGAGAATCATTCATTCCTCTAAGAGAGACAAGGGACAGACTCTGAGTTTCAAAAATCGGTGAAATTCCCCGAGTACCCCCAAGCTTTTCTTTTGGTATTTCTCTTCTCTCTGTGCTGTTCTCATGCCTTTTATCTAAGTGGGAAATTTCCTTCAGGCACATTTGTACATCGTATTATTTTTTTTAGTAACAGAATCTCCTCTAAATTCAGTAGACATGTAGTGATAAGAAAACCTCTGCTTAAGGGTGAAATAGACTATCTTTTAGACCTATAACCTGGACAATTTGAGAGATTTTTTATTCCAAAGTTTGAGGCTACTATCAACATACCCTTATGCACAAATTTCCATAAAGAGCAGATAAGTCTACACCTTCTCTTTCTATGAGTAGAAAAAGATGCCAGTCCCTCATTTTTTGTGAAATTGTTGTATCAACTTTTCATGCAGTTCATGGTAATGTTTGGTACTTCATTTGACAAATAGTATTTGACGTTGAATTCAAACTATAAAATTGTGGGGGTTTTTTAGGTTGGGAAAACTCATTAGGAAATAGTTATTTCTGTTTACTTTTAATCCCCATACTAAAATAGATATGTTAAATATCTAGCTACCTATCTATATCTGTTAACAGAGCTTAGGAAAAGACATTGATGATCAGTTGAACTTACTTCTGAAATAGGGCACATATCCGTCAATAGCTACGGCTTCGCATTAATACTGATAGCCATAGATTTGACTTCACATTTTGTAGCAAAGCTATACCTATAACAAAATCTACACCCATTACTATTTCTTCCAGGGTCATCTTGGAGAGTAAAATCCAACTGGCAGAAGGGAAGAGAGAGGATGGAGTAGCCTGTGGGAGGTTTTCATAGGCTCGCTGTGGAAGGGGTGTTTGCCACTTTCCCACACATTCTGCTGGGCATCACTTACCCCAGGCCCCTAACTAAGCAAGAAGTGCTGGGAAATATAGCCGCTACCCACACTGTTACTCCCCAAGTTTAAAAGGGGAGCACAAACTATTCATGGACACCTGGTGATCTTTGCTACATGGACCAACACCCACCCTTCATTTCATTTGTACCTTCTGTACAAAAGAAGGTGTACACATGAGCACCTTCTTCTAGTGGAAGTAGGGGCTATCCAAGAGACCATGTGTGTTTCAGGTCTAGACATCTGAGTTTGAAACTTTAATCTAACACTTATTAGTTGGATCACCTTTAGAAATGAATGCAAATTTCTCTAAATATAACTTCAGGTATCTCTCTAATAGAGGTAATTCGCATACTTGAGAGGTTTTGTTATGATAAATACTTCATGAAAAGCCCTTAGCTCCCAGTAGCCACTCCATAAATAGTCACTGTTGTTATTGTCATAGTTGTCTACTTAAGGACCCATGGACCGTTTTCAACATCTGTGCAAATGGCAAGATTCTGGTCAGTGTCTTCTCATGCTGGTGGATAAATATGTTGAATACCATTCCCTCAAGTAGCCAAATACATTATACGTAAAGAAGTGTGATAAAGAGGAATATACTTTTATGTACATTGACCTAATTTCTCAATGAGTTTTTCCAATTTCATGTATTTATTACATTGTAAACCTATTTAGCATAAAAAGATTAGTGTTCATATAGAACTCAGAAGTTCTACCTAAATCTGAGATTCTACTTTTTCTTCTGTTAATGATGTGGAGTCTGTTCCAACTTATAAATACTGAATTTTTTTTCCTCCAGGATCACTAGGCTGTTCTCGCTTTAAGTGTTTCCTTAAATCCTGATGAGCACAAAGTGACATGACCACGTGATCCCCTGCAGTGTGCAATTTGTCTCCTTGCCACAGGGCACATGGTAGAATTCTTTAACCTCATTCTGTTCTCTTTGAATCATGTTGATTTTTTTTTTTTTTTTTTACTGTTGAAAGTTTTAATGTCCCCCTACAGTTATAGTCTGTCAGTCTATTTTAGACCTTAGTCTACAGACATGTTCTTACTCTTTTAACCCTAACATTAGAGTTTGCGTGGAGTTAGGCCATCTTATGTGGTTGCTTTAGATGTAAATGAAAGGCAAAAAATTTAATCTTTTTAGTATTTTTCTTGCAGATTTGTAACCTGCTTGAAAGACTGACTTGATTTAAAATCTGGTTTGGGGTCATCAAAATCCTCATCATTGCTTCTGAAACTGTAGACTAGTACAGCCATTCAGGGAAACAATATGTACTACATAGTAAAGTTAAATATATACCTAAAAATATTAAGAAGAAAAAATAAAATCTGGTTTATATACAAGGGAAATTGTTATTTGAAAATTTTCACTGAATCTAGGGAAAAAAAAGTCATTTCCTTCTTCTATGAGAAGTGATAGACACTTGTTATTTTAATATGCTTAGTCAGGTGAAATCCTTTGTATTTAAAACTCACCCTAGTTCTGTGATTACAAGTAATACATATTCTAGATGGATTTCCATTTTGCTTCAGTCAACACAGGTTACATATATCAGTCCCCCCGCACCCCCACCCATGAGTGCTTGTCGCCCATATGCATAAGTCTTTCAGACACAATCAGGTAGTTGGATTCTTAGTAGAGTTAATTTGACTGAGATGACTTAAATGGAAAGAAATATATCTAAAGTTGATCATTTATAATCTTTAACAACTTTAAAGTTTTCCTTGAGTTTTGTTGGTGGATCCATTTTGCAACAGAATGCTTAGACTGTGGCTCGGGTTAAGTCTGCGGTCTCTGGTGTCCTAAAGAAGCCACCGTCACTACCGAACAACACTGCAGGTGGACTCCTGCTGGCAGTGGTGACTTGACTTATAGACACATTTATGGCTGATGACTAAACACTATTTATTCTAGCAAATCCAACATGACTTTCAGCTGTTCATAGTGCAAGGTGCTTAGGATAGTAATTATAATTCAAGTAGAAAATGGAGCTCATCACTGTGTCTGAGCAGGACTGGTGTAGCACAAATTAGACTGGAGAGCTCTCAGGCATCTAAATATTAATCCTATAACTATGATAATCCCATTTACAAAAGCCTTACTTATCCAATGTACATTTCGATTGGGGTTGGATTGGTGAAGTGATGCAGGAATTTGGGGAAGCATTTTTCCTAGTTTATTTCTTTATCTTAAGTGTCTCATTAAAGACGAGTTATTGTGAATACAGAGGAGTTGTATAAGGACACTCTGCTGTAATTTTGCATACATATATAAAATTTTATTTAAAAAATTGTATCTTTAAAAATGATCCATGGTGACCCTTACCATAATTTCAGGAGCTCCTCTGTTCTCTAGATATTATATGATTCATTTGCGTCTTTGTCACTATACTGTAAGCTTCTATAAGGCCAGGGACATGTGTGACTATCTTTGTAGGTCTAGTAGAGAGCACGGTGACTGGTCTATAGGAGACATCCAATCATTTTTCAACTGAAAAAAAAGAAAAGCTAAAATATACCATTTTCCATGTAATATACAGAGATGGTCCACAGAAGTCAATGATACTATTTTGTATCAAAATGTGTGTGTTGACTGTGCTCTATTGTGCCGAAGATATTAAAAGTACATAGTTCTGATCCAAATTTTACTTATCATAGTTATATATATATATATATATATTTTTTTTTTTTTTGAAGATTTTATTCATTCATTTGACAGAGAGAGAGACCACAAGTAGGAAGGGAGGCAGGGGGAAGCAGGCTCCCCGCCGAGCAGAGAGCCCAACACGGGGCTCGATCCCAGGACCCTGAGATCACGACCCGAGCCGAAGGCAGAGGCTTTAACCCACTGAGCCACCCAGGTGCCCAATCATAGTTATATTTTATTTCATTTTATGTTACATAATTTTGGAAAATGTTCCACTTCAAAAAGAATTGAAAATACAAACTAAGAAAATGCTCAGGTTTTTTTTTTTTTAGAAAGCCAGTAATGTAATTAAGATAAAAATCAAATAAAAAGAATATTTCAGATGAGGGCAGTAGATGAGCCAGGATTTGGGGTATGAGTTTATAACCTCAAACTGCTTTCATTCTGGGCAAAGGGAGGTCCATCTCTCCTGTTTGAAAGGGCAATGTTAAGGGTCCGGAAAGATAATACATTTACATGAATTTCTCAATTAGGAGACAAAGGCCATGGTAAGCTAGATCACCATTATTATTATCAGAAACTATGCATTTAATCATGTCATTTAGTTAACATCTGTATAAATTGTACAGGTCAGCCGAAAAGGAATTGCTTGTGAGGATTTCCAAATGCTAGAAATAAAAATATTTTGTGTGGGGGGCACCTGGGTGGATCAGTTGGTTGGGCTTCTGAATCTTGATTTCGGCTCAGGTCATCATCTCTGGGTCCTGAGATCAATCCCTGCATCAGGCTCTGTGCTCAGTGGGGAGTCTGCTTGAGATTCTTTCTTTCCCTCTGCTACTCCCCCAACTCATGCTCTCTATCTCTTTCTAAAATATATATATATTATGTATCTCAGTTATTGTGTATTTCTTTCAAAATGTGCTCTTCTTGAAAGAGCTGCAGTTGGACCCAGTGTGGACACAGTAGGAGTTGGCATTTTAACAGGGAAAACGGCAGTGGTGATTGCACAGAGCTAACAAAGACAATGATGTATCAACTCAGGGAGAAAGTATCCATTTGAGAAAGTTAATTCTTAATCACTATTAAATTGTTTTTCAAAGGCAGGTAACTATTTTGTTTGCCAAAATGACTATAGTTAAGGAACAATGCTTCATGCATTGTACAAGTAATTTTAAGTATTATAACTGTGTAATAGGAATAATTTGCCAAACTCTCAATATTTGTGTAGAAAAGAACAGGAAAATTTATGAGGTCTTAGTCTAGAAATTATTTTTCCAGAAAATTTTCCCAATACCTTTTCTTTTGGAATCTTTCTAATTCCAATCCTGAAAACTGGGTTGGATATCCCTTCTGTAATTATTAATAAACTGCATTGTGATTTCCATCTTTACCTATTCACCTTTCCCACTAAAGCCAAATTCATTGGTGCCAGGGACTACATATATTCTGGATTTACTTGACCATCAAACAGAGTTTTAGAACCTGTAACTCTATCCACGAGGCACTGGCCATAGTGCCCAGCGAAGCTGGCTTCCGATGGGGCGGGGGGCGGGGGGGAATGGTTGATCCATTGCAGCAGCACAAAAGGAGGAATCATATCAGGTGATGGGTTTAGTTGCATGAGGATGTGAGATTTCGGAATTTGAGACTTGGGCATGGTGCAGTTAAAGGAATAACAGGATTTGCAGGGGACCCTAAAGGTGGGTGGCTGAGTACACAATTGAGGGGGAAGGGGTCAAGGAATTGAGAGGTTGGGGGTACATTGTGATGCCCCTATGGACATTTCGGTACCCAAGAAACAAGGAAACAGGAGCACTGGAGAGAGAAAAGGTGCTATCGTGTGCAGTGGTGAACACCGAAATAAGAATAATACTTT
>JAPYYM010004126.1:0-10417 GCA_028534135.1 Potos flavus
CTATATATATCAATTATATGTTATAACATATATGCATACCTGTATACATATAGTACATATATACTGTGAGCATACTACGTGTATAACATATATAAATTACATGTATACTTTAATAAAATAAGTTTTATCTATGTTTGCTAACCAGTGCTTTAGAAACTATAGTCTCTTACCTGGTGCTAGGTCATGAAATTAATGAAATAACACCAGCACTTTTTTCATTGAAAAAGAATAGGGTGGAAATATGAGAGTGCAATACACATAGAAAGGTAAATATTGCTTCTTGAAAAGTTTGTTTCATAAAGAAGCACACATATATACGGATATGAATATTATATAAAATGTATTCCTTACTGTGAGTGGTAGTTAAAAATTTGGGGAAGGCCAAGCTATATCATACAAAAATGCATAAGCTGTTTAAAGACCCCACATATCTATTTTGCTAAATAACAGGAAGAAAGGAAAGAGATTACAAATGACACTCATCTTTCCCTCAGATTAAGGCTTAAAGATCTTTAGGATGAAGATTCTTTCCCTTATAGTCATTGTTTTGTATAAAACGTATCTAAAGATCATCATAGGTATTAATTAAGAACTAAATTCAGAATTTAATGTCCAAGTTTTGTTTCACTAGTGAAAATGCAGTGCTACTTACACCAAATTTGTTTTTACCCACAAACACAGATCAATTCTAGTCCCAGGCAACTGTCTCTTCAATGTGTTGCCTCAAGAAGAATCAGGTGAAAATGTTAAAATAATCAGAGTAGTCCTACGTCTGGTACTGAGGAAAAGACAGCCACTGAGAAGAGCAGAGGGAGACAGAGCAAGAAGGTCATGTAAAGATAAAAGTAATGAACAAGAGCAAACCACTTTTTAGTGATTGAATCCATTCTCCCCAGACCTTTCCAAGTCAGAGAAGCAGGCTGAAGCTCTATTTTACTTTATCAACTGTGTTGGGATTCCTCCCAGGAAGAATTGCTCTGCCCAGATGACATCCTCTTCCAGCCTCATTGAAGGAAGAATATCCAGAGGGACATTGTCCCTCCAAAGGAGCCCAGCCTTTCACTCCCATCCTCACACAGTTACAATTCCAATCACAATCACCACGGCTAAAAAATATCTTTGTCCTGTAAACCTGGTACTAATTCACCTAAAAGAAAATTAACTAGGAGGAGAATCAACCTTATCTTTCCTATATTTGTTCTTTGACCCTTAAGTAGATTCACACTTAACTAGTAGTAAATAAACCACGGTGATTTAATGCACAGTGTAATGAACTTAGACAATATTTAACTATAATTACATAAGGTGATAAATATCACTACAACACCGTTCATATTACAATATAGAAATGTATTGAAGTAACATTTTACACCTTAAATGCACGATGTCATAGGTCGAATAAACTCAATATAAAAGCTTAATTAATTAAGAGAAGCACTGACTATAATCTTACCTGAATTTGGAGGTGTTCCTGTACTATAACATTTTAATTGAGTTTTGTGAATTGATTACTCCCCTGTGGTTAGTTTACTTACCCCACGTTTTCCACTTTCACTGCTTTTCAGCTGAAAAATTTCAAAGATCAATTATCTTTCATGTATGGGAAGTGAAATACATCTATGATTTTTGGAACGCAAAAATATTTACTGAGCAACTCCCAAGTACTTGCAGAGATGGAATATTTATTTGGGGGAGAAAATTTCTTTTCCTTTTTTTTTTTTTTTAAGTCTCTTTTCTTTGTACTTCTTACAGATGCTTTTCTGGCACATGAATGTTGGTTGTTATTATCAAGGACTGTTCTGGATGACTTTGAGGATCACTTAGAGACCAATATCTGCTAGAGGAGAATGAGGCTAGGGATTATGGGGAAGCAATTCACAAAGAGTTTGGTGGTCTTTCTTTTGAAATTAAAAAAAAAGAGAGGGAGAGATTCCAAACCTTAAGAAAAGAATAAAAAATAAAATAGTAGACAACTATGAACTGCCAAGAAATAAAAAAAAATGATAATAAGGACGAGCTCTCTCGTCCTCTTTGTGTTTTTTATTTGTTTGCTTATTTGTAATAAAACATAAATCCCTCTCCACAATAGTTGTTCTCACCTACCTTCTTCTCCATGAGTTAACTGTACCATAAGATAGGTGTACTTTCTTTCAGATATGCTTTTTTTCCCCTTTCCATGGAATAGTTACACAATTTCCCTGGCCTCATTGTCCTCCTCTATAAAAATGAGTGTCATAAGGTAGGGACACCTGGGTGGCTCAGTTGGCTAAGCTTCCCATTCTTGATTTCAGCTCAGGTCATGATCTCAGGGTCATGGGATTGAGCCCCAATTGGGGCTCTGCGCTCAGCGGGGAGTCTGCTTCTCTCCCTCCCCTTCTGCCCCCTCCATTCACAAATGCATTCATGCTCTCACACTCTCTCTCTCTCTCTCTCGAATAAATAAATCTTAAAAAAAAACGTGTAATAATGTATCTACCTCATAGGGTTATCATGAGGATTAACTAAATTAATACATATACATGCTTATAACCATACTTGACACATACTATAAAGTCAAGAAATTTGGTTAGCTAGTAAAGTAGTGAATTGTTAGCTAATTACCAATAACAACATCCACAGACAATATATACTATTCTTTAATAGTGTTTTACAATATGTTTTAACTTAGATTAGGTTAAATGCCATTGGAAGTGATGATAGTTGACCTTATTTGGTCTATAAAAAGAGCAACTTTATATAATTCAGTTATTATGTAATGGTTTCAGATGTATATAGAGTACCTGCCACCCCCACCCCTTCTTAATGGTTTCACTTTCTGCATTTTCAGGTTCCCATGGTCAGCTATGGTCAGCATAAGTCAGAAAGTCAACAGTAGCCTAATCTTACATCAGATGCCGACATCATTCACCTCACCTCATCTCATCTTGTTGGCGTTTTATCATTACTTCGTCATCATCAGAAGGGTGAGTACAGTACAGTAAGATAGCTTGAGAAAGAGTGAGACCACATTCCTATAACTTTTGTTACAATAGTAAATACAATACAATACAATACAATAGTAAATAGTTACAATAGTAAAATAGAATAATACTATTAGTTATTGTTGTTCATCCATCTCTTACTGCGTCTAGTTTGTAAATTAAACTTTATCAAAGCTATCCATGTATAGAAAAAAACATGGTATATATAGGGTTCAATACTATCTGTGGTTTCAGGCATTTACTGGGGGACTTGGAACCTATCCCCTGCAGATAAAGGGGGGCTTTTGTATGTATATTACATTGCATATAACCTTTCAAATACAAAATTATTTTTAGTACTATTAATGATTAGATCCATGTTATTAATATTTACTGCTTGACAGAATTATATTTTGTCATCATATAGCAATTTATTTAAGCTTTCTCAACTGAGGTTCTGCTACGTTTCTTCCATATTTTCACCATTGTAAATGGTGTAGTGAGGGACATGATTTGTATATGCTTCCTTATGTGTGAATTGGTTCATATAAAGTAACCACATAGGATTCTTACGTTGAATGGTATGCACATCTTTCAATTTGCTAGGAATGGTGAAATTACTTGCCATTGTGATTGAATCAATGTACATTTTCTTTAGGAAACCTCACCTTACCCAAGGTTATAAATATGTTCTTCTGTATTTTATGCTGAAAGTTTTAAGTGTTTATGTATTTATTTTGACTTTCAAACAAGAAGACCATCATAAAGCTTCTTGATTAAGCAAACCTAATTTCATTATTCCTATGTAATTAGAAATAAGTACCATTTTGTCAGGGTCCTAACCGTGTCTTTGAAAGAGGTCACTAGGAGAGGATGTTTCCAGATGAGAGGTGTAACATCTATGAAAAAATTAAATGCTAGAAAAGAAAAACACAGTACAGAACACCTGAGATGTAGATCCAGGATCTGGAAAACAGTGGATTTATCGAGAGATAGAATTGATTTATATTGGCCAAGTTTTGGAAGGCAATGACATATATTTTGAGTATTCTTCATTACTTTATATAAATACAAATTTCTGTCTGGTATCATATTCCTTCTGCTTGAAGAACCACCTTTAATATTCTTGGAGAGTAGATGAGTTGGCAATGAACTCTCTCATTATTTGTTTTTCTGAAAAAGACTTTATTTCCCCTTCATTAAAAAAAAAGATATTTCACTGGATAGTAAATTATGGGCTGAGATTTTTCTTTTAGCACTTTACATGTGTCACCGCTTTGTCTTTTAGTTTACATGGTTTCTCAAGATAAGTCTTCTATAATTCTTACATCTTCATCTGTAATGTCTTTCTTTCACCTGACTTCCTTCAAGAGTTGTCTTGAGCAGTTTGAATATGACTATATGACTCATGTGTGTTGAATTTCTTTTCTTTCTCTCTTTTTTTTTTTTTTTGGATGGAATTTGATGATAATTTTCCCTGTTGGTGTTTCTTGAGCATCTTGGATTTGGTTGCTGTCATTAATTTTGGAAAACAAACTGTTATTTCTTCAAATTTATTCCGTCTTCTGTCCCTCTTCTTCAGGGATTCCAATTATGTGAATGGTAGAGAGTTTGATATTGTCCCACACTCTTGGATGCCCTGTACTTGTCTTTTCTTCCTCTACTCCTTTTTTCTCTTTGTTTTTAAGTTTGAATAATTTCTCTTTACCTATCTTTAAGTTCCCCAATTCTTTCTTTGGCTGTATTAAGTCTACTACTGGTAAACCTATCAAAAGTTTTCTGTATTGTGTTATTTAATTCTGGTGTTTTTATTTTATTTTATTTTATTTTATTTATTATTATTGTTTCATTTTATCAGCTGAAATTATCAATTTCATCTGGCATGTTTCCCAGCTTTCTTATTAGACCTATTAACACTTTATTTTTTTTTAAGATTTTATTTATTTATTTGACAGAGAGAAAGAGATCACAAGTAGGCAGAGAGGCAGCCAGAGGGAGAGGGGGAAGCAGGCTCCCCGTTGAGCAGAGAGCCTGATGTGGGGCTGGATCCCAGGACTCTGAGACCATGACCTGAGCCGAAGGCAGAGGCTTAACCCACTGAGCCACCCAGGCGCCCCTAGATCTTTTAACACTTTAATCATAATAATTTTAAATTAGTAGTTGCAACATCAGTCATACATGGATATGATTTTAATAATTTGTCTCTTGGTTTTATATTTTTTCTTGCCTTTTACGTAGGACAGTAGAGACCAAGGTAAATACATTTATAGCTGAAAATAGGCACACCTTTCTTTCTTTTCTTTTCTTTCTTTCTGTTTTTTTTTTTTTTTTTTTTTTTTTTTTTTTTTGGAGAGAGAGTGTATGCACATGGGGGTAGGGGGGTGGAGGGTGGAAGATGATGGGGGGAGGGGGAGAGAAAACCGTAAGCAGTCTCCATGCCCAGGGTGGAGCCCGGTCTTATGACTCAGAGATCATGACCAGAGCCAAAATCAAGAGTTGGATGCTTAAGGACTGAGCCACCCAGGGCCCTGACATTTCTTGATGCTTTCTTTGTGTGTAGGATTTGAGTTAATCTAATCAGGAGTTGGGTTGAGTTTGAAGTCTGTGGTTTCTATGGTTACTTTCAGTTTACCACCAGCTTCAAAATCCTTTAGGGATACTTTGTGTTTAGAGTGGGAGCTGATTTGCCAGAGGGATTTTTCTCAATTGCCGCTTCATCCTTAGATTTAGGTCTCCTCTTTGAACTATGCTTTAGAGAAGGTATGTCTCTTACAGTGAACTTGTTATTCAACGCTTGTTAGTCTTGCTGTTGGGAGTGGGAGATGTTCTCATGCATTGGATTAAGCTTCAGACAATTATTTTATCCTAAATTTCAGGGACGTGGTCTTTCCAGTACTCCTGCCCCTCTCCTGGTATATCTCTGACACCAGTACATATCCCTGCCCCTCTGCAGGGTAGAGGATACTTTCTTCTCCCCGTTCTCTTCTCCTGGCTACAGTAGATCTTCGCCAGTGCCCTAATTATGACCATGCTTGTTGCCTTTTCTCTCCTTTCATGAGTGAAGGCTTTGTTTCATAGGGGATTTGGAGAACAAAGATCTCAATAAAAGAGTTTCATGCCTTTCTGCAGTGGTGGTTGTTCCCCTCCCTGAGGTATGCAACATTAAAAAGATTTTCTTAGACTTGTCTAATCATTTTAGCAAGTTGGGTTCATGGAGAAAAGCCTGCAAGTGTGTGTGGACCTCTATGTTTGCCATCCCTAGAGGTATCTCCTTCCCTTGCTGCCAACTCTCAGACTCCATTAACATACCAGTCACCCTTACTAAACCATTTCGTTTCTGAACCTCACTCATTTATGCCAGAACTTATGGGTCACCTTTCCTTCAGGGGCCCATCTTTTCTATTTTTTTTTTTTTAAAGATTATTTATTTATCAGAGAGAGAGATCACAAGGGCAGAGTGTCAGGCAGAGATAGAGGGAGAAGCAGGCTTCCTGCTGAGCAAGGAGCCCGATGCGGGACTGGATCCCAGGACCCTGGGAACATGACCTGAACCAAAGGCAGCTGCTCAACTGACCGAGCCACTCTGACGTCCCCAACTTTTCTATTTTTATCTGAGTAATTGCCTTACTATCTCATTCTCTAATGAGTTTAGGAAAAAGCATGAACTTGTTGTTTGCCTAGTTTTTTTGTTGTTTTTGTATGTTTGTTAACAATATTCTTTCCAGCTCCCTACATCCCTGAATAAGAACTTCATAAAGCTAATTTTAAATCATAAGCTGTTCAGGTTTATGTTTCCAAAGAAGTTTGGTTACTGAAGACTTAACTTAAGTCCTAAAGAGGTGTGTCTATTTCAGACAAGTTGGCAAATCATCACCTACCACAACTAACAAGACTCAGGGATTCTTTGAATTTTCCCCTAATTCTTCTGAAAAACTTTTGAAAGTTTTATATGGCTTTTAGACTGTCAAGTATAAGTAGTTTACCTCCTATGACAGTCCATGCCTTAGTTAATGCACATTTATTGATTAAATTGTAATTTATTTTAGAAAATATTTATGTCCTTCTGAGCTAAAATGGTACGTAACTAGATGGGGCACATGCCTGGCTCAGTCAGTGGAGCATGCAACTCTTGATCTCAGGGTCGTGAGATCGAGCCCCATGTTGGGTGGGGTGTAGAGATTACTTAAATAAATAAAACTTCAAAAAAATATAAATAAATAAATAAATGGTATGTAAATAGAAGGAATTGATCTTTGAGTTCAAGTCATCTTTACTATATGGCCAAATGTCATCCACAAGTTGAATAACAGTAGGATCAAATGGATTCATCAGGTTGTGAAGGCCCTGGCAAAGAATGTGGGGAAACTAAGAAGATACCTTTGTAAATCCTGAAGCATAAACATCCAGGTCTATTGTTGGCCTTGCCAGGAGAAGGCAGGGAGGTATGGATTATCTTGATCTAAAGGGACAATAAAGAAAGCAGAATACCAGTCTATGACTGTGAATTATATAGCCTCATGTGACACCAAATATAAAACTGTATTTATTTTCGGTACCACAGAGAAATTGGAAGTAACTATTTTATTTATGGCGCTATGATCTTGAAAAAAATGTATATCCTTGCCTGTTTCTTAACTTGGATAATAAAAGTATTACAATAACTGGTACAGATAGAATGTATCTTTATTAGGTTTTCATTTACTGATTTAGTCTCTCTTGGTTCCAGTTTTAGAGAGTGTTGTGAAACAGTGTTGTGGGACAGGAGGTTTAGATGGGTCTCTCTGAAACTTCAGGGGTCCAGGGTCCACAATTCTGCCCATATCAGTGGATATTGTAGTGCACAAGGATTCCAGTTCTTTGTGAAGAGCTTCAGTGTGGATTGGATTTAGACACAAGAATAGCGGTAAGCCAATGTCCAAATTATCTCTGACCTTATTATGAACAGGAGAATCCTGAAGGATTTCAAGAAACAGGCTATCAGGAGAACATTGAATCTGGCAATTTATGTAGTATACCCCTGTCTATGAAGTTAGCATCTGTGCTGTCACAAAGGAGGAAAGAATATTATCAGTTAAATATATGACAGTGAATGTCCAAGGGGCATTAGAGATACCTACCACTTGAGTGGATTGTTGACTTTGAAGCTAAGGTTGTATAAGAACACACACAACACTTAATGCTTAGTATTGTGATATCTGTGTAAATAAAAAAAAAAAAACAACTTGCAAGTTTGTCCTCTAATATTTAGATAAATTTCTTCTTGTAGGCTTAAAGATAAAACAGAAACTGAGCATTTGATTCCTCCTTAGGTCATCTTTATTGATTGTCTACTTTTTTTTTTTTCCTTTTACTTTCTTAGTTAGCATTGGACAATTGCCTTCTCCCCCATCCCCCAATGTCGGTTTTATTAATGGGATATCTATTGGTATCCTAAGACAAGATTTCCTGTTATAATCCTTAATGACTGGGATGAGAACATTTAGTTGTTTTATTTGTAAGGATGTCAGTGTATTCTAGGTCTTATTCTATTTTTGTTCCACAGCTTCATAAAAATATTCAGTGAGCAGAAGATTTGACAAAAGGGCTATTTTCCATTTAACTTTTGCTTGCATATTAAAACCTCTATTATTTGTTAAAGCTTTAAAAGAAAAAAAGGAGAGAGCTGTGTTCACATTTCCTTCAGGATCTACTCCTGAGTATTATCTAAAGTTGTTAAAAAGCTTATCCTTAATATCTCCAATAGACTTATTCTTTCCTTGCCTGCAGGATTTGACTGGAGTCAATTTTCATCAGAAAGATTTTGGAGATAGTCATCAAAAACCTTGTTCAACATCTAAAGCTTTTATAAACCCCTCTGATTTGGGGTTAGTGTATTTTGGGGCCCCTTCAGTGACCCTCAAAGTTTTTCCATCTCTTCCCTTCCCATCCCAATTTATGCATATGAGATTATTTCTATTACAAACTAATTAATATAGCTCTGGGAGCCCTGTCATGACTGAGTGAGTGAAAAGTGTTTATCTTCATCTGTAGAGCAAAATTTTAAAAAATACAATTCAGCTTGTAGGGGACAGGAATAGACGAATAAGGGAACCAAAAGTACATGGAACATATAGAAAACAAATAACAAGACAGGAGACTTAAATACATCATGCTTACAGTAAATATAAATAGAACACTCTAAAAAGAAGCGAATACGGGCAGTCTTGATAAAAGGGCAAGACACAGTTCTATGATTTTTTTTTTTCAGTTCTATGATGTTTATGAGATATACACTTTGATTATAGAGAGCCAGAAATTTGAAAGTAAATGGAAAAAGATATTCCATGCAAACACTAGGCATATGGAAGCTGGTGTACAAGTAGATTTCAGTACAAGGCATATTGTCCAAGAAAAAGAATAATATTTCATAATGAAAAAAGAGTCAGCTCATAGCAAAAACATAATTTCTAGAATTTATATTTGTTTTGTCCTTCAATTTAGCCCGTTTTTATTTCAATTCCCTTTATCATTTCCATAGTCCTTTAATCAATATGCATACTTAAGGAGTCTCTTTCAGCGCTCCTTTCTTTATACACTTGGGACCCTGATTCTTTATTCTAAGTTTCCATTTTACTTTATTTTTATTTGCTTCCTGCATGCTGATTTCTCACTTCTGATGATCACGATTCTTTATTTCTCGGGGATATTTTTGTCACGCTGCCTTGCGTAGACATGTTTGTGCTTGTACTGGCTGAATTAGGGCTCTCATTTTTCTGACATCTCGGGGATCCATAGGGATCTTCATTTTCCTCTTGCCCTGGGGTCACTGAAGGTCAAACCCATAGCTGACCCAGTTTGATAACCACTTTGTCCCAGTTGCCTCTCTAGTTTCCCTGCCAGCATGTTACCATGAATAAGATCAACTAAATAGAAATATATATATATATATATATACACACACACACACATATGTATATTAGGACATATATATATATATATATATATATTTAATCACATTTGCAAAGTCCATTTTGCCATGGAAGATAACATGCTCAGAGGTTCTTAGGGATTAGTATGTGGACATCTTTTGGGGGGATGGGGCATATTTTTCTGCTTACTGTTATCTTTCTTCATAAATTATATCATGGTTCATGATTATAGGTCATTGTGATTATTGAACATTTGCCTCCTCCTCTAAGTTATAAACGGCAGAGGCCATGGCTTTTACGACTATATCCCCAGCATTTATTAGCACAGGGTCTGGCTGTTAATAGGTGTTCAGTAAGCTGAATGAATAAATGAATTGTGTCTTAAATG
This sequence comes from Potos flavus, assembly GCA_028534135.1. NCBI lineage: Eukaryota > Metazoa > Chordata > Mammalia > Carnivora > Procyonidae > Potos > Potos flavus. Next base: position 10,257 of record JAPYYM010004126.1, read on the forward strand.
TAAGATTCATTTATCCAAAAGCAAGGGGTACTTCCATTCAAATATTTTTATAAATCCCTACAGAGTGCTGTTTAATCACATCAGGATATTTATAATTGACTTTACTTGTTTTAGTCCTGTGTTTACCTACAGTCTAAATCCAACTGATTACATGTGGCAGT
>JAPYYM010004127.1:0-10416 GCA_028534135.1 Potos flavus
AAAAAAAAAAAAAAAGAATACGTGCCCATCCACAGTTGGAATGAGAGCTTTTTGGGAGATATGGTTTGGTTAACAAAAAATTTTAATTTTGACTTATCTTTTGATGCAGACATCCCCCTTACAAAAATTTATCCTATAAAAATACTTAAAAGAATGCAAAATGATGTGTATATCAACATTCCTCAAAAAAAAAAAAATCCTCAGTACAGCACTGTAACAGAATAATGGGGGTGGGGGTGCCAGGGGAGGCGTGTATGCGTAATGCAGGAGTGCTTACAGAAAGGGTGATATATCCTTACTGCATAATATTTTGTAGCCAAAATAGGATTCCCATAAAAAGACTGAAGAAAGTGAAAAGAATCAGAATACGGTATATTCCACATTTATGTTTAAAAACAAGGTATAAGTGCATAATAAAAGTTCTGGAATGAAATGCACCAAACTTTATGGCTGTTAACTCTAGAGGGAAAGGGATGAAGTATGTTTGCCCTTGCAATTTTCGCTCTGTATGCTTTTATATCATTTGAATTTTTTTTTAATGGCCTATTTGTAAATCAGTTGAAAACAAGATTTAAAAAAAAAATCCCCAAATGATTTACACATACATGTAGGCTTGGGAAGCTCTGCAAAGCCACTTTAGCATATCACTTACTCCCTCCTTAAGATGCTTGGCAAGTCCCCAGTTGCAATTCTGGGTGCTGAGTCCTGCCCGCAGGAAGAATTTCTTCAAAGACTGCAGGACAAAGATGGAAAAGCAGGGAGCTGGAGTGAAACTGAATGCATACTTCCAAAGCCCATGCAGTTGAGTACAACTCATTTTTCACATCCAAGAGTGTACATACCTGTAGAAAAATGTGTGTGTGTGTGTGCCTGTTTGTGTGTGTGTGTACTGTTGCTTAGATGATAATTTACAGGAATATTTAGCAGTAGAGAGCTACAAACCCGTAATTGTTACTGCCGCCTACCCATGAAGTAAGGTAAATGAGAAGTTAGGACTGGGCCCCAGTAATACAGAAGGGTGATTTACAGCACTTACCCAGGGCAGGAACATGGTCTTTTGAAGCTAAAATAGAATTGTCTGTTTAGAAAGTGTTCCAGGTCTGCCCTCCAGTCTGTTGGAAGGGCACAGGTCTTTATTATCTGAGCCTTGATGTCTCACTACAGTCTTGCTTTCAGCGGAGTGTGGTCTACGGGGAAACCACAGACACCGACAGAGTCCCGTTCTAAGACAAAACAGACGAGACGGGGACATTTATCTGAGCACAGGCGAAGTAACAGCAGATAAGTCTCTGGTTATATTACAGTAAAGACCTGTTGGGCTTCAAAGTCATTTAGAATGGATCGGAAGATTCTCAACACCTAGATGTCCTAAGTAAAAGTAGCCGGGGTTGTGACAATTGACATTTCCAACAACCCTGGCAAACAGTGAACAAATATCTATTTACATAATTCAGGCTCCCAAAGTGCCAAAATACTTGCCAATACAAAGACTAAGAAGGACACAAAGAGCCAGGACAGCTCACCTCAGTCGCCGCCGGTACTCAATAACAACACGGCCTCATGGCGCCTCTAGACTCCAAAAGCAGAAACTGCAAAGACATTGGTAGAAGTTGGCCTACTTAAAACAAACTTCATTCATAAGTGCCCTAATAAAAACTGAAATGCAAAAGATAATTTGGAGAGAAATCTTTCTAACATAATAAGATGTTAATATCCTGAATACAGAAATCAAAAAGAAAAAGAACAGCCTGAAGGGAATCATCTATTTTTTTTTTTTAAGGTTTTATTTATTTATTCATTCGAGAGAGAGAGGGTGAGAGAGAACACGAGAGTGGAGAAGGTCAGAGGGAGAAGCAGACTCCCCATGGAGCTGGGAGCCCGATGCGGGACTCGATCCCGGGACTCCGGGATCATGACCTGAGCCGCAGGCAGTCGCTTAACCAACTGAGCCACCCAGGCATCCCCATCTATTCTTTTTTGCTGCTCAGCCTCCTCTCTCTTCCTTCATTAAGAATCCTTCCTAACGGTGAACTCATTACATGATTTAGGTGAAAACCTTCCCCACATCCACTGAGCTGGGCCCTTGAACTGGGTCTAAGGCTATTGGTCATGTAACCCACACTCTGCGAATGGCAACTTGGTATGGGATGGGAAAATAGTAGTACCACAGGGATAAAATGTAAGACGACACCGTTTCCCACCTAAAGAATTAGGTGGGGGTTTTCCCCCCTTGCATTCTCCAAACATGATATCCAGGCTTGGTAAATGAATGGATTATCAGGGCATGCTAAAATCACGAAGTGTCAGAAGTTGTTGGACCAGGGAAAAGCCCATACTCACAACAGCGTTTCAGTGGTTGTATCTTAACCAAACATTCAAAGTTAGCATCACTAACAGTTTTAGGTGCCTCCTGATAGGACACAATGTGAAGTATACCACATCCCATGTGGGGTCCTGCCAAATATAATCCGGCCTCTAAGACCTAACCCAATTTGCGGGGAATATAGGAGTTAGAGGAATGAATTAAAGGACACTTTGGGAAACACAGAAATCCAAGATGTAGGACATCGTATTTTTTAAAAGATTTTTTTATATAATGACTAAATGTTATGCACAAAACCTGACAATCCTGGTTTGAAAAAGAAGCTCTAAGACCATTCAGGGAAAATTACACAAATTTTAACACAAACTGAATATTAGATGTTTGTTGAAAATTTTTCTTAGATAACAGATAGTGGTGTTGGAAAATGTCCTGGGAAATGCGAGAACTTTTTAGGGCTAAAACCTAATTCAGCATAAATATATACACGGCACCCATGTATCTATAAACATATGTATATAGATACATGGTAAAATATTAATTGCTGGATCTATCCAAATAGTTTGATTCAGGGGCGCCTGGGTGGCTCAGTGGGTTAAAGCCTCTGCCTTCGGCTCAGGTCATGATCTCAGGGTCCTGGGATCGAGCCCCGCATCGGGCTCTCTGCTCAGCGGGGAACCTGCTTTCCCCCTGCTTCTCTGCCTACTTGTGATTTCTCTCTCTGTCAAATAAATAAATAAAATCTTAAAAAAACAAAAACAAAACAAAACAAAAAAAATAGTTTGATTCAGGGATGGCTATGGAAGCATTCTTTATCATAGCTCCTAATTAGAAATAATCTCAATGTCTAACAAGGAGGTTGGTTAAATAAACTGGTACAACCAACAAAGGACAACTACTACTCAGCATTTGTAATAGACAAGATAGGACATGGGACATTTTTTGGTGAAAAAGCTGAAAACCAGAGATTTTATGACCCATCTTTCAAGGCCCAGTTCAAATGAGGTATCTGCCCTATAGCTTCTCTTAACGAGGACTAAAAACACTTCCTTTCCCCCACACGTGCTTGCCACTGGGTGCTTACCAGTTCTTGCTGCCTGTCGACTCTACCACAAGCTTGCTAAGTGAGGGTTGGGGTCTGTTCAGTTGAACCGATATGAGTAGAGGTCAACCTAACCTACAGAACAAAAAATGAAAAAGGAAGAGGAGGGTAGTGAGGTCTTTCTCAGTGTTCAGTCAGAGGCTGGAGGGTAGCTGTGGGGATATTGTGGTGCAGTAAGGGGAAGAAGTAAATTAAAGGAGCCACGTTTGTGTATGTTCATGCCAGGTACTATGCTTATGCTCTCCAGAACCATCTAGCCCAATCCTCATCATCTTACTACTCGTTAGACACCAAATCAATGAAGTTGATAAATGAGAAAACCCTAGAGAGGTTAAGTAACTTGCCCAAGGCCACAAAGCAAACTCAAGAGCCAGGATTCAAATTCAGCAAGTCAGATTTCAGCACCTCGGTTCTTCCCAACTTACTAAAATCATTGAGGTAGAATATGAGTTCTTTCAGAGTAGCAATGGGAGGAGAGACCAGATGGCCTTTCAAAACCTTTCAGTACCAACATTCTACAAATCTGTCCACCCAACAAATATGGAAAACAGGCAAATTAGGGTCATCGGTGCACCTGGGCACTTAATGTCAGAAAGAGAAGATACCACACTGGTGAGAGGCTGATCTGTGTGACAGAAGTTCTTAAAAATAAATCAAAAAGAAGGATGAGCTTTCCTCTGCCCACACTTCTTTTCCCATTTCAATAAAAAGTACATATTGTGAATGAGGGTGTGTTATTCCACCATGTCAGAATCTTCTTGGCTATACGTGGTAATTAGATATAACAGTTTTAGGAATTACTTTATTCAGGCAAAATGAAAGCATGGATTCAACCCCAATGATTTCTCTAAATTTTTATTAATTTTTTTTTTTACAGCTCGATCCTCTTGTGAAAAGGAAATAATTTGAAGATTAACAAGTCAAATACATGTTTTTTTTTAAACAGCAATTAATCCTCATTACAGAGAACAAACAAAAGATCTGTGGCACGTTATCTTTGGAAAGATCTTTTGCAAATTTTTCTTCTAAAAAAAGAAAACTATAATTTTCACAGATCACATATGTCTCTTTCAAAGGACTATACAAGGCAGCTAAATTTTATTCACAAAAGCCCCAAGTTGCAGTTCCATTGCTGAAGTAGATAAAATATATGGAGTCCCCCTCACTTGTGTTGCACATCTTCCCATTGAGAGCATCACTGCTTCCCTATCCTACGCACAAACTCACTGTGTGGACTAGACAGCTGGCACATTATTCCACAAGAACTAAAGACAAATTCATATTTTAGACCAGTGATCATTTATCAACTGGACAATTACTCCTTTTTTTAAACAATTTTAATACCAAGATTTGACTTCCTCTAAAGTTATAAGAAAGCAACAAATATATAATATAATATAATATATAATGGTAATAAATAAAAAAAGGCAACCCTGCTCAGGTATCATCCAAAACATGATCACATTCAGAAAAAAACAAAAAACAAAAAAGATTTGGGACACATGCCTACACACACACACACACACAGACACAGACACACACACAAGAACAGTGTATACTTGATATCTGAGGGGGGATGTGCAGTAATTTTAACAATACACGTTGATGGCCTGAACAAAAGGTGAAGTTAATACTGCCTGTGTTAAGCATCACTTAAACATCTACTTTTAGTCAAAGCATGTTACCTTCCTTAGGTCGGCCACTGCCTGGTCTTACCAGTGCAGCTTGGCCAGCCTTGCTGCCACTGGTCTTTTCCCTTGTCCTTCCAGGCCGACAGAGTATAATCTAGGCTCACGGGGAGCTGTGTTTCCTTCCTGCCCTTGTGGGTAGAGAAATACAGGCACTTTCCTACCCATCACAGTACCTGTTGAGATCTGTTGCACAGTGGAACATAGTGTGATTTCCCTGGGACAATAGGAAATTCACAGTCCCCGTAAGCAGACAGATGGTGCTTGCCAACTCATCGTAAGAACTCTTGAGTAAGAACTCAAGAACATGGCCAGTGGTCACTCTTAGTCGCCGAGAAACCAACACAACTGGATTGCATATTGGAGGTTTATATGGTAGAAATACCACTTGCAGTGTTGGAAGGAAAATCCCCAACATCACGTAATTCTGCCACTCCACCTCCAGCAAACAAAATGACAAAAGATCAAAAAGGCACAGGAAAAACCTTCTATTCATTAATTCTCAATAGGACCAAAAACAATCAAAGAGACGACCCACTACAGAAAGGGAACAAAGAAGTACCGCCGTAATCCTGACACGCCTCCGGAGCCACACACACAACTCACTTTCCAGTGAGCAAATCTCTGCATTTGTGTTTCTAAAAGAAGCCCAAATATTCTAGCAAAATGTAAATACTGGTACTTGAAGGTAAAGACTGTAGTAGAAGAAGTGGCAACGTTTTTCAAAGATTTGTGTAGTGTCTGGGAAAATAAATCCTTAGGGGAAAAAGCAGACTCTGTGGTGGGAGGTAGGGAATCAAGCCTTATTGGATTCATTTACCTGAAGATGAATAAATATGCCTCAAGCTTCATGAAGCAGGAGAACAAAAGGTACAAGACCCACACTAACATGTCTTAAAGCCATATCAAAATAAATACAGCATTATCCCCAAATTAGTATTATTTCAAAACTAGGTTTGGTCAACAAAGGCACAAGGAATACATCTAATTCAAACAGCCTCATATTCTGTGTGTGTGAATGCGCGTATACGTGTACACCACACACGTCGCCTTTCTAGATCAGACACAAACGCTGTTCATTTTGGAGGACATAATGGTTCGTCTTTTTGCTTCTAAGAATTATTGGACAGGAATCCTAACAAAATAGTAAGCTCCTGATTCTACTACCATGAATATGTAAGGTACCAATTAAGGCAAGTTTTCAGCCAGAAAGGGGTTCTGTTAGCTTCTCAAAAGCCTGAGATCTGGAATGAAAGGATATAAATGTGTTCTAACTTGTCTGGGGGAGAAAGCTAAATATCTTGGTCAAAACAGATCTATACAATAAAGGTCCTTTTATTTAAAAAAAAAAAAATTCAGATTCATTCAGTATCATTCATTCAGCACTGTGTGTATCCTAGAAGTCATTCTATTGCAGTTCTCATCCTGATAATAGGCCTGCTGGACCCTCGCTTCTTCACCACAGCTCGCGTGTGGTCAATGTTTTCACATTCTTAACCCAGTGTCATTTGGTAAATTTCAGTGAAGTGTCTTTCATTCTTTAGCAGGGTCCCTAGTCTGGCTAAAATCTCAAGCTCAGTGATTCACATTTTAATTAACTCCAGAAAGGACAGAAACATTCAACATTTTAAAAAGTAAAACAGTGTTCTTCCATTTCCTAGTAAAGACAGACACACAGACACACACATGCACGTGCGCAAAACTGTAGTGCCAAAGGCAAAATTTTACACTCAATTTTCACTCAAGATGTTTTGTATTTTTCTCATTTTATAATCTAGTCCTTTCAATTATCTACCTCAGTACAAATTCTGCCTTTGGGAATTTAAGCATGCAGTGAAAAAGTGCAGTGATTTTTAAAATTCTTTAGATTTCTATATACAACTGTAACAGGAAAAAGACCTTATGAACATTAAGGATTCATTAGCCACTATTTTTCACATACTCTATTTAAAAAGTAGCCACTGGGAATCCTCTTTTAGGTACAATGCAGTAAGAATCAGAAATATTCCATGTTCAAAATACTACAAATTGATCTCTGCAAATCGTTTGGTTTTTCAAGGGACAAATAAATTTTTAATATAAAGGTCAGGGGGAAAGACACTAACGAAGAATAAGGCCACTGAAAAAGCAATCAGTTTTTTGGTTTTTTTGTTTTTTTTTTTTTCCTTTTAGAAGTGGCTGAGAAATCGACTCAGAAATGTCTTCAGTCACAGGAGCACTGTCGCTCACGGACGGAACACACATACACACACACGCACTCCAACACGGTCTGCATAGATCAGAATCTGTCCGAAAAAGACAGAGCCTCCCAAATTGACGGGGGACTTGTACTGGGGAATGGTGGGGTAAAGGGGGCAGAGAAGGCCAAGTGAATAAGGGGAAAAAGGACATTAAATAATCACATAAAACCTGATTCTGGTGTCCTGTTTCACACATATTAAGAGATGGACATGATGCCACAACTCACCAGACAATTACTGCTCTATTAACGAAAGGTTTTGGCTTTGCTTCAGAACATCAGTGAATGAAATCGGTCCATCAAGATCACACATCCAGTTCTCATGCTCAGATATTAATTACTACTGCTGTATGTAACTCTCTGGCTTTCACCTAAACGTGAGGTAACAAACCTCTGAACTAGCTACTGATAAAAATGAATAGGCTGGATAAGACACTGAAGGAAAAGCTTCGCACGGACAATTCATATGTGAAAAATCATCATCACTCCCATCCTCCACACATCCCTTTATGTATTGACCAAATCACCGAGTTCTTCCGTTCCTCGTATGGACTTTCGACCTCTTCATTATAAAGACGGCACTCCCTTCTTCATTAGCGGTATGAAAATGACATTCTGGGTAGGAAACAAAATGTAAAGGGGCAGAATGGGATGAAGGGAGAGAAAAATGAACCAATGGTAGCGATAACACTCACTCCTCAATTTTAATACATGTGCAAATTCTACTTCTAAAAGGGATACCAAGAATTGGCTTTTAAAAACACTGCACTCAAAATAATGCTTCCAATAACCTTCAAAGTTTCAATAAAAAAAAATCTGTGCTTATGGTTATGTGGGAATTTTGATTGTGTTCTTTCATTTTAGGTCATTCCCCATGAACTTAGTTTAATATCTATAATATGGCAATGAAAACATATGGGAAGGCCACAGTTCCTCTTCAATCCAATCAAATCTAGTTGATTGAGAACACTTTGGAGTGAAGGCATGTGGTGACAATTTTTTTTTTTTTTAAGTCTAATTAACCACCCAAATCTCCACATCCTCTCAGGGAGTTAATTTACCCTAGACAATCAAGGGCTCAGAAAGTCTACTTTTGCTATAAATATAAAATAATCTGTAGCAGAAAAATATAGCCTCTCTAAGAAGTAGATTTCATTTTTCTTTGTTTGCTGACAAAATTCTGAGTTGGTTAGAGAACATGAGTTACCACATAACTGTAGACCACAGATCAGCACCTCAAATTCCAGCTCTACTTAAACAAAAATTAAAAAGCACTTTAGCCATCTGGTCGGGTATAAATGTTGGTTCCCTTCTTCCCCAAGGTAGAAAATTCAGAATATAGTCAATGGTTGACTGCCTTTCGCTGAAGCAGGAGGTAGGGACGGCAGCGCCACGTCCTCCATCACGCATGTGATCTCAAGATGGCTTCCCCGTGGGCAGCAGCTCCTCCCTCCACTGCTCAGACTTAGGCGGACTCCCAGCAGTGACGGAGTGAACGCGTGGTACTCCAGGCAATGGGGGCACGGGGGTGGGGGGTTGGGGGGGGAGTTGCCTTCAATTTTATAAATTGCGACAATACTTGGTATTATCAAAACCACTGTTCACAGGCAGAAAGTGGGGTACAGTGGAGTCCTTCACAACTTACATTTTATAGATGACCGTCAGAATTTACTAAACAAATATTTCCCCCAAAACTTAAAAGAAAAAAAAATCATCCACAAAACCCTACACCAAAATTCATTGTTTAAAAAATTTCCTTCCGCGAACAGACTAGGGTGGCTACCGAGATGACAGGAACTTGCTCTCAGAGCTGAAACTGCTTCTCCTCATTTCATCTGCCATTTGCATCCTGCTGGTTAAAAAAAGTACGGAAATGTTTCTAGACCACTCACACGCCCACTCAGTCTACATTGCACTTCTGTCCTTTAGTTAGGAAAGGCAAGATCATCTCTGAGGCCAGCCTCCTCCTTTCTGCTTCTGCATAACCACCACGTCCAACCAACGATCCCGTAAGTTCTTGAAAGTGTAAGTGGACAAATGTCCTGGCCATCTCATGGTGCTTCTCTTCTCGAGTTTGGTGTTTTGATGAGACAAACGTCTGAACTGTTTTTGAGGCTTTCAATGTGCAAAAAAGTCCCCAAGGCATCAAATCAACTTGGGCCTCCGTTAAGGTGTTTTGGTTGCTTGTTTGAGCCGCTGAAAACCCTGTCTCGTATAGTGCACCAGATCCATCAAACTGCTGTTGAGGGCCAAGGCACACACACTTGTGCTGAGCTGAGCAAAAAATTCTGCAAACAAAGCAAAACCAAAACCAAGTAAACACATTTGCACACACAGAAATAAAAACGGAAATAGAAAAAGTCGACGTTCCAGCAATTGTATCCCCACAGTATTCTGTACTTCATTGAGGCAAAAAAATCGCAATCTCCTGTAATGGCTCGCTGGTGCTCCACGTCCCTCCGCTACACTGAAGGCTAAGCCCTGGGCTGGTTCTCAAGCTGAATCCGTAATGCCTGGCACAGTGGCTCATGCTGGAAAATACCCAACCTACACTACTGGGTCAATGGATGGGCGACTCAAAACAAAACAGAACAAACCCCCCCCCCCAACATGTGAAGAGCATCATTAATTTGCTAAGAAAGAAAGTAAAATTCTAAGAGGCTATGAGAAAAGCAAGTGCCCACAGCTGGTTGGCCACTGCCTTGCCTACAGCCGGGAAAGCATCCGGAATGGCATTAACGGGGCAGTTCCATATCAGCATTTACTCGGTGGGCCTGGACCGACACGGAGCAGTTCCTCTAACAGCACATACTCTCCCCCATCTCCCAACCCTTGGCTTTCGCCAACGTTTCTTCTTCTCAAAGAAGTCTCAGGAATGTTTCAACAGATACTGAAAACAAACGTGCAACTTGGTATTTAGGTCACACTACCTCCCGTACCAAGGTGGCTGTGCGCAGAGACAGCCGGTCCCGTCCCCTCTTCGCCTGCCTCAGCCTTTCGCTAGCATGTCAGTTCAGGCTGACATAATGACGCCAGAACTTCTAGAGGGGTGAGGTGCTGCAAGCAC
>JAPYYM010004128.1:0-10414 GCA_028534135.1 Potos flavus
CTTTCCATTTACTTGTATTTTCTTCAATTTACTTCATCAATGTCTTGTTTTCATCATAGAGAGATTTTACCTCCTTAGTTAAATGTATTCCTATGTATTTTTACTATTTTTGATGCTGTTGTAAATAGGATTGATTTATTTCTTTTTCAGAAATTTCATTTTTAGTGTATGGAAACACCACTGATTGTTGTATGTTAATTTTATGTCTAGTAACTTTACTGAATTCATTAATTAGGTTTAACAGTTTTTTGGTTGAGTCTTTAGGATTTTCTATATTATATGTCATCTGCAAATCAAGGCAATTTTACTTCTTCCTTTCTTATTCTGATCTTTTCTTTTCTTGCCTGACTGCTCTAGCTAGGACTTCCAGTACTATGTTGAATAGTAGTGGTGAGAGTGGGCACCTTTGTCTTGTTCCTGATCTTAAAGTTTTCATCCTTTTACCATTGAGTACAGTGTTAGCTATGGACTTATCATATATGGCCTTTCTTATGTTAAGATATATTCCTTCTATGCCTAATTTTTAAGAGTTTTCATTGATTATGGATAGATGCTGAATTTTGCCAAATGCTTTTTCAGCATCTTTTAAGATGATCATGATTTTCTTTCATTCTATTAATATAATTTGTCATATTGATTGATATGCATATGTTGAACCATCCTTGCAGCCCAGGGATAAATCCCACTTGATCATGGCGAATGATCCTTTTAATATGCTGTGGAATTTGTTTTGTGATATTTAATGAGAGATAGATTTCCTATATTTCAGGCCTACAAACCCAAATTCATTTTAAAATCTGGCCAAGTTCGTATTCCATACAAGTTTTTTTTATCTAAATATATATAAAATACGAGCATTTGGGATAAAAATCCTTCAGACTCAGTGAGTCAAAACATTTGATTAAAATAGGAAATCATTGGGATGGCTGGGTGGCTCAGTTGGTTAATCGTCTGCCTTTGGCTTGGGTCATGATCCCAGCGTCCTGGGATCGAGTCCCACATTAGGCTCCTTGCTTAGTGAGGAACCTGCTTCTTCTTCTGCCTGCTGCTCCCCCTGTTCATGCTCTCTCTTTCTCCCTCTCTCTCTGACAAATAAAAAAAAATAAAAAAAATAGAAAATCATTCAAAAAGATAATATGTACCTAAAATATTTTATTTTAATATAAAATATAAAAATGAATATTATACCAGTCTTTTGATTTTAGGCCAAAGCTTTTTTTTTTTTTTAAAGATTTTATTTATTTGATAGAGCACAAACAGGCAGAGCAGCAGGCAGAAGGAGATGGAGAAGGAGAGGCAGGCTCCCCTCTGGGTTCATGACCTGAGTGGAAAGCAGATGCTTACCTGACTGAGCCACCCAGGCGCCCTTAGTCCAAAGCTTTTTTTTTTTTTTTTTTTAAAGATTTTATTTATTTATTTGAGAGAGAGAGAAAGCGAGAGAGGGCATGAGAGGAGAGAAGGCCAGAGGGTGAAGCAGACTCCCCGCGGAGCCAGGAGCCCGATGTGGGACTCGATCCCGGGACTCTGGAACCATGACCCGAGCCGAAGGCAGCCGCCCAACCAACTGAGCCACCCAGGCGCCCAGTCCAAAGCTTTTATTACAAGTTATTTTTTAAGTAGTCTGCTGATGTTTTGATGCTGTTGGTTTTAGAATTCCTTTAGGTTTTTGTGACTTCTAGTCTTAATTTTTTTTTATAATTTTCTTACTCAAGTACAATTTCAAAGTTTTTTCTTGAATACCTTTTCTGAAGTCATTCCAAAGCATCCCACTTAGTTATCTTTTTACCAAGTAACACTTCCTTTTTCTTTTAATAAAACATTATTTTGCATATTATTTAATTACATAATTTGAATAGAAGTACAGTTGACATAAATAGGTTCAGGATCAAACAATGACCCTTAGAAAGTAAACACCTCACCCAGTGAGAGCTAGACAGTGGAGGCATTACTGGAACCTACCTGCTTGGTCTTAGACTCTTATTCTGGGAGCCTGTCTAGTCTCTAGGCAGGAATGGAGAACATTTGTGAGACAGTTAAGTGATGATTGGTTGAAAGAGCCTCTATTATACTCAGCTTTTTTGTAGCTATAAGAACAATTGAAGGAATGGAATTTTAGTGACTTATTCATATTGTCTATTGACATTAGCCGAGTTCTTCAGGTACTTGTCCTCCCCACATTTAAAAATACTGGTACAAGTTGGCCTAGCAATAAAGGGCATTTTGTGTTTGTGAAATGATTTGGTTCAAATTATTTCATAGACAATTGAAAAATATTTACAAATGCATTTAAATGTCTATTCTATCACAAGAGGGCACTCATGCCCCATTCTTTATATCAAGTGCTGTTTCAGGCATTGATTCGAGAGGAATTATGACTGAAATAAAATCCAACCTACAAATTGAATTTCAAATTCAGTAAACTGTTTATTATCTGGCAGAACTGGGGATTAGTGATTATGTTTATGCAAAAACAGAGATTCTTAATACATTAACATTATACAAGGATTTTCACACACAGAGTATAAAAATATGCAAAACTTGCTAAGGTAAACAGTATTTCATTTTTTTGATGAGTCATTCCAAGATCTTCATTATTTTAAAATGTGATTGTTATTTTATTAATTATTGAATTATTAAAATGAGGTTTCCAATCATTTATCATGCAATCAGTCAACATACGAAGCATCTCCTCTTTGTTATTTATCTTTTTTGGACAACAGATTTACTGTATTTTAGAAAATGTATCAGGTATTGCATCAGTTTATTTAAATTGCAACATTAATAATTTTAGCATGTATTAATTATCTATCGCTGACTATGTACCCCAAAACTTAGTAGCATAAAGTAACAATCATTTATTATCTCATAGTTTCTGAGGGTTAGGAATCTGGGAATAGTTTAGCAGGGTGCCTTTTGCTCAAGGTCTCTCACAAGATGGCAGTCAAGCTCTTGGCCAAGATTGCAGTCATCTCAAGGCTCAATTGGGACTGAAGAATTTGTTTCCAAGCTTACTTTCATGAGCCTCTCCACAGAGCAGCCTTACAACATAACTGACTACCCCCCTGGCCAAGTGATCTAGATGGAAGAAAGATAGAGTCCTTAAAATGGAGGCCATTATCTTTTTATAACCTCATCTCTGAAGTGACATCCTTCTGCTATATTTTGTTAGAAATGAGTCTAAATCCATCTATACTAAATGAGAGGGGATTATACAAGGGTGTGAATACCAGGAGATAGGGGTCATTGGAAACCAGGACAGAGGCTGCTACTATATATATATAGTTAAATAAGTATGAGCCATGTAAAAACAGAAGTCTCCCCAGGTAGTTAGAACAAAGGATTATTACTTTGTCGGTGGGTGAATTTGGACATGACAGACTTGTGATACTCAAAACTTTAACCAGAATAGGAGTAAAACAAATATTTGAATTTGTATTCAAGGTTTGAAAAGATTTCTTTATTAACTGGAGATTGTGTCTGGCATAAACAAGGAAAATGACTGAAAATTTGCTAAAATTGGAAAAAAAATGGAATCTAAAATGTTGGATTTGGAGGGGTACATGGGTGGCTCAGTTGGTTAAGTGTCCATCTCTTGATTTCAGCTCAGATCTTGGTCTTATGCATTGTGAGATCGAGCCCCAGGTTGTCTGCTTAAGATTCTCTCCCTCTACCCCTCCTCCCGCTCATGTGTGCTTTCTCCCTCTCTCTCTCTTTCAAATAAAGCATAAATCTTTTTTAAAAAATGTGGGATTTGGAGTTGACAATATGGTGGGATCAGGTGGTACTGGAACTGGGTTTTGAGTCCTTGTTCTCTAGCCAGAGCTAACCCTGGGCTATGGTGTGATATGGAATGGCCAAGGTCAGATGACCACTCTGAGGAGTTTCCTATGCTCCTGAAGGAAACCCGTATTTCAGAAACCTCCTGAGATCTTGAAAATGGGCAAGGATCGTGGTGATTTCATTACTTAACTGAGACTTTTAGTCTTCCTCCCAGGCTTTCTTAACAAAGTGGTCTAACTGTTAATTGTTCACATTTATGTAAAAAGAATGGATTGGTTTTGCCAGTTTTGTGGTACTGATAGTTGATATTCGATCATTTAGGTATTAGTTTCACGTTAATTTTGTAACTTTCCCAAGTATGGATTAAGATATGCTGCTCACCTATCTTATTTTTCTATTTATTTTATTTTGAATGTTTATTTTAAAATGTTCACTTTATTTTAAAAATAAGTGATACAGTGACTTAGCATGCAATTCAGAAGCTTTCAGGAGTATAATCTAAAAGTCTTCCTCTCACTTTTATTTCTCAGTCCCCAAGTTCCTTCCAATTTACCCATGTTTAGGATATCCTTCTTAAGCTATTAAATATATATGTAAGAATTATATGTACAGATAAAAGTTTTTTTCTTTTCTTTAGGCAAACAAGAGTATTCCATACATGCTCTTCCATTCCTTTCTTTTTTCATTTAACAATATATCTTGGCATTCTTGTCATATCAGCATATATAGTACTTCCTCATTCTTATTTAAAGACTGTGTAATATTTTATTGTATAGTGTACCATAATTTATTTATCCTGTTCTCTGTTGATAGACTTGAGGTCTCCAATTTTTGCTATTTAAACAATGTTACAGGGGTGCTTAGGTGTCTCAGTTGGTTAAGTATCTGCCTTGGGATTAGGTCATATCGCAGGATCCTGGGATGGGCCCCCAGGCCAGGCTCCTTGCTCAAGGTGGGGCCTGCTTCTCCTTCTCCCTCTGCTGCTCCCCCTGCTTGTTCTCTCTTTCTCTGTCAAATAAATAAATGAAATAAAATCTTTAAACAATGTTACAAAAACCAAACTTGTTTATTAATTTTACTTTTATTTTTAAAATTTAAATATCATTAATCTTTGGTGATTCAGGAGGTATATTTAAAGATTTTACAGTGTATAAGGGTTATTATCATGTTATCATTTAACAGTGTACAACATTATAGATATAAAAGCCATAAATATTGGGGCACCTGGATGGCTCAGTCAGTTAAGCCTTTGACTTTGGCTCAGGTCATGATCTCAGGGTCCTGCGATCGAGCCCTGCTTCGGGCTCCACCCTCAGTGGGGAGTCTGCTTGTCCTTTTCCCTCTTCCTGTGCCCCTCTCCCAGCTCATGATCTCTCTCTCTCTCTCAAATAAAGAAATAAAATCTTAAAAAAAAAAGCCATAAGTATTAGCCTAAATTTTTTAAAAAGATTTATTTATTTGAGAGAGAGAGAAAGAGAGAGAGTAGAGGGGCAGAGGGAGAGGGAGAGAGAGAATCTCAAGCAGACTCCCTGCTGAGTGCAGAGCTGAACTTGGGGCTTGATCCCACAACCCTGAGATATGACCTGAGTCAAAATCAAGAGTCGGACACTTTACCAACTGAGCCACCCAGGCACCCAGCCTAGATTTTTAGTAACTATAAGATATACTTTAAATTTTGTCATTTTTCTACTGTTTATTATGAAAAATTTTAATTATACGGAAAAGTTGAAGTAATAGTATAATGAAAACCTATATACCTATCATTTAGATTTAAAATTTGTTCATATTTTGCCACGTTCGCCTGACTTTTTAATCCACAGAAAATCTCCACCTATACAAACTTTGGCAAAACATAGAGTATAAAATAAATGAGAGAAAATTTTGACTATTCGAATTTTTACTTGTTCCTTTTTAAAAAAGTAAGCTTTATCATACTTGTTCTCAGCAAAAGATTTACTGA
Source organism: Potos flavus (assembly GCA_028534135.1). Classification (NCBI taxonomy): domain Eukaryota; kingdom Metazoa; phylum Chordata; class Mammalia; order Carnivora; family Procyonidae; genus Potos; species Potos flavus. The sequence continues at coordinate 5,741 of JAPYYM010004128.1, forward strand.
AGTATCCAGGCCTTATAATGTTCTCAGCTAAGTAGTGTTTAGCATTGTACAAAGTGTAAATTATATGAGCCCAAGGAACTTAATGCAGTGGGTTTAGGGACAAAGGAGCCCTGTGTCCAGATGTCCCACAGAATCTGTACCTTCTCAGCCTTCCTTCCTTCCATCCATCCATCCTCCCTATTATTTTTTTTTTGACCGATTTTATTTATTTATTTGATAGAGCACAAGCAGGGGGAGTGGAAGGCAAAGGGAGAGGGAGAAGCAGGCTCCCTGCTGAGCAGAGAGCCCAATGTGGAACTCAGTCCCAGGACCCTGGGATCATGACTTGAGTCTAATGCAGATGCTTAACTGACTGAGCCACCCAGGCACCCCTCCCTATCTATTATTATTTTGACAATAATAATTGCAGGAAGCACTTATTGATCACTTTTCCCATACCAAGCATTTCTCTAACTTGCACATATTAACTTATTTAATTCTTACAATAAATCTGTGAGCTAGGCATTATTATTATTATTATTATTACCCCAATTTTACAGATGAGGAAGAAATGGAAGCTCATATCCATGGGAAAATGGCAGGAAAAGTCATGTCATGAGATTCCATTTTTGCATCTACTTTTAAATAATTCCTTAACAGTAACCTAGATTCAATTTATGAATCTCTATTATTGGCATTTGTTGAAGAAGAGAGAAGAAATAAAAAGAAGTGAAATAAGTTGTGTAATCTGGGATTCACATAGACTCTGATGAGTGAAATTAGGGGACATGCCTCTTCACCCCTAAATCACTTAGATAAGTTGAGTTCCTTCTAGGGAACAGATGCGAAACCTGGTGTTTTGGTTCTACCCACAATAGAATGCTTCCCGTGGCACCTAGGTGGCACAGTCCTTTGAGCAGCCGATCTATGTTGGGCTCTGTGCTCAGCGCGGAGTCTGCTTGAGACCCTCTCTGCCCTTCCCTCCTGTATACATATTCTCGCTCTCTCAAATAAATAAATAAATCTTAAAAAAAGAAAAAAGAATGATTACCTAGTCTTGGGCACTGGTGTTGGGAGAAGAGTTCCATCTCAGAATGATGCCTCTGAGAGACTGCGGAGGCTTGAGGGTGTGGGTTCTTGGCGTGGCCATCTGTAGTGATTAACCATAAATCAGGACTGACCCATTGGCTAGCAAAAGCATCCCTGATTTTCCTGGAAATTCTTGAGAAGAAATGATTTCCTTCCGGCAGTTAAGAAAATGAGGACATGTACATTTGGCATTCTTTTTATACTTTTATGTCAAAGTTACAGTCTCTCTGGCAGATAGATAAAGGATATGATCTTGATAGAGGTGGATCTGTATCACTATAAAATATGTTGCTCATCAGAACACATCCTTCTGGTGGCCAGAACCCCTAGGGCTCCAGAGTAACAGGAGGTCAGGAATATTTGGCTCATAGGATTTTAGAGGAGGCATTGTTAACCCCATGGGTGTCCACCCAATGTGAGTCAGGCAGTTCCCAGTCCAAGTCTGATTCAGATAGGGACACCTTCACAAAGACTTTATTGAACCGGTATGATAATATCTTCTAAGTTGTTTTCCAGTTACCCCTCAGTCCCCATTATCTTGGAAACCTTACAAAGGGGTAGCAAGAGAGATTATGCTATTATTTGCAGGTTTTTTTTTTTTTTAAGATTATTTATGTATTTATTTGACAGAGAGAGACAGAGAGAGAGAGAGGGAACACAAGCAGGGGGAGTGGGAGAGGGAGAAGCAGGCTTTCTATGGAGCGGGGAGCCCGATGTGGGCCTAGATCCCAGGACTCTGGGATCATGACCTGCGCCGAAGGCAGACGCTTAATGACTAAGCCAGCCAGGTGCCCCGCAGGGGTTTTGTTTTATCTTTTAATATTCCAAATAGGTCATTATGAGAAAACTTCCTAAATTACTGAGATTTTATATATCAGATAGAGGACACCATCTTTCCTAATCTATGTGATCATTCACAAGGAAGAATCTGTAACCAGCCCCAGCAAGGACACTTTCAGACTCTGGCAGATGGATTCTAAACTGTTTAGCTGGAAATGAAAAAATCGATAGCAGATGCATTATGTAAATATGGGCCATTCAAAATTACCTTGAAGAGAAAAAGTTAGATACTTAGCAGAGAGGGGGAAGGATGGGAGCAAATGGGAGGTTCATTTAGATTATGTTTTGATATCAGTCCTCCTTGTCATTAACATCTAGCCTCTGCGACTACAAATTGTAAATATTCCACAGATATTATACTGAATTTTCAATTGATTTTAAAAGTCTATATATATATAGCTACGGTGCAGGTAATGTATGAGACAGAATTTGATTATAAACTAAACAGAATTGATATTTTGTAGAAAGTGTTTGGTTTGTTGAAGGTCCCTGCAGATTCACTGGAGTATTTCTATATTTTTCTTTGAAGATCATTTGAAAATAAATAAAATCTGTAATGAGATTACTTGATTAGCTTTGAACACTTTCATTTTATAACATTAAAGTGAGACTATTTTTGTGATGGCTTTGTAATGTGTTGACTGCACTGAACTGCATTTGCCAGAATTTCCTTTCCTGTGAATTTCCAGTTAGGGTAGGCCACAAGAGATATTCTTGTGCAAGATTAGTAGGGTGGAAATGAAGCAGTAACTACTTTGTAGCTTACACACTTGGCCACTTATTTGCTGGTTCACATTGTTGAAACTATAACCACTCTACCTTCCCCAGGTCCTCTTTCAGTTTCTCTGACTCTTCACCAGACCTGTGTTCACTTTGTACTTGCTCGTCCCCACTATATCTCCATCTTCCCTTCCTGACTGCCTGCCCTGGGGACTTCAAGCTCCTTCTTCAGATTTGGGGACACTAGCCTTTACAGAGCCTGCTTAACCAACTCTTTCAATCACGTGTCAAATCCTTTTACAAGAGTGGTTCTCAATGGAGAGCAATGTTGAACCCCATGGGACATTTGGTGATCTCTGGAGCATTTTTGATTATCTTGATGGGAATGAGGGAGTGGGAGGAATAGTGGTGCAAGCATGAGGGTTGCTGTTGGCATTCTGTTGGCAGAATTCAGATATATGGCTAAATATTCTGTAATGTGCAAGTCAGCATGCCCCACCCTGGTCCAAAAATGTTCTGTTTGGAGATTAAGAAACTTGCAGGATTTTGAACTGGATAGTTCTTTGTTTTGGGGTGGGGGTAGAGGGGCTGTGGTTCTGTTTTTCATATTGAACCCTGACTGATAGTAATATTTTGAGCACTGGGTGTTATATGTAAGTGATGAATCACTAAATTCTACTCCTGAAACCAATATTAGGCTATATGTTAACTAACTTGAATCTAATTAAAAACTTGGAAAAAAAAGACCAAACATAAATATTTTAGCAGTTTCTTCCTTGTCAGCGAAGTTATATTTTTATTAAAGACCAAAAAGATAGGGCGCCTGGGTGGCTCAGTTAGTCAAGCCTCTGCCTGCTCTGATCTTGATCGCAGTGTCCTGGGATAGAGTCCTCCATCCGCTCCCTGCTCTATGGAGGAGTCTGCTTCTTCCTTTGTGCCTCCCCTCCCCTCCCCAACTCCTGCTCCTGCTCAAGGGCGTGCACTCTCTCTCTCTCACAAAAATAAATAAATAAGATCTTTAAAAAAATAAAAAAAAAAGACCAAAAAGATAAAAACTTTTGATGAACATACACAACTAACAACTCTCAATTTGTGGTGATATATTTATAGCTAGAGAGCATGGTCAGATGCTAATCTTTATGAAACACATACTGTATAGTAAAAGCCCCAAAAGTTCTCTGTTAAAGTGTTTTTTTAATTAATAGATTTCCCTTTCTTTTTTCTTTTTTTTCACCACCAGCTGTTGGGTTTACAGAAAAATATAGCAAAAGGTACAGGGTTCTCATATATCCCCACCCCTCAATGAGCTTTTACTATTATTATTTTTTTATTAGCTTGGTTGGGTTGCCTTGACAAAATATGACAGATGGATGGCTTGATGGTTAAAACAACAAAAATTTATTTGCTTACAGTTCTGGAGGCTGAAAGTCTAAGATCAAAGTCCAGTAGGATTCAGTTTCTGGGTTCTGGGGAGAGCTCCCTTCCTGACTTGTAAACAGTCACCTTCTCACTCTGCCCAATGGCCTTTCTCAGTGCTCAAGCACAGAGACAGAGACATAGATAGATAGGTAGAGACACAGAGACAGGGACAGACAGACAGACAGACAGACACACACACACACACATACAGAGACAGAGACATAGATAGGTAGAGACACAGAGACAGAGACAGGGACACACACACACACACACACACACACACACACACACACCCCGCCCCCTGGTGTCTCTTTTAATAAGGACACTAATCCTATCATATCTGTGCACTACCTGTATGACTTCATTTAACCTTTATTACCTCCTTAGGTGCCCTAGCTTCAAAAATAGTCACATTGGGGGTTAGGGCTTCAACATGTGAATTTTGGAAGTCACAACGTAGTTCATAGCAGTGTTGTACACTTCCATGGTTTTGACAAATGGTAATGTCATGCGTCTAGCATTACAATGTCCTAGAGAATAGTTTCATTATCCAAAAAATCTTCTGTGCTCCACCTATTCACCCCTCCCCACAACCTTTGGCAATCACTGATCTTTTTTTTTTTTTTT
>JAPYYM010004129.1:0-10413 GCA_028534135.1 Potos flavus
ATAGCAGGTAAATAAATCATCCCACGATTAGCTCAGACAATGCAAATTAGGGTGATTTAATCATCAATATTGGCAACAGAAAAATTGGTATTTATAACCTCCTTGCAAAGAACTAAATTTGGTTCTCTTATTGAAGAGTCTGTGTGCTAAATAAGGATGTCACAGGGACGCTGAAAGACTCCGCTTGGCTAGAAACAATGTGGCACACCATCCAGCGGGCTGAGAACATTGCTAAATGTCTACAGAAGCTCGGGGTTCACATGTAAACTCTACGTGTGCTCTTTTTGAAAAATTGGACACCCAGGAACATTGGCGGGAGTCACTGCTGATCTGGAAATTGCAACCCACAGCCTTTGGCTGCACTTTTTAAGGAATTCAGATCAATGCAGAATTCCCTATAATGGTTTAAGACTTTTTTTTTTTAATTGGGAGGTCATTTAAATCCTGGGCTAAAAATAGAGGGTATGTGGGGTGCCTGGGTGGCTCAGTGGGTTAAAGGCTCTGCCTTCGGCTCAGGTCCTGATCTCAGGGTCCTGGGATCGAGCCCCGCATTGGGCTCTCTGCTCAGCGGGGAGCCTGCTTCCCCCTCTCTCTGCCTGCCTCTCTGCCTACTTGTGATCTCTCTCTCTGTCATATAAATAAAATCTTTAAAAATAAATAAATAAATAAATAAATAAATAAATAGAAATAGAGGATATGTATTTTAAATGCGCAGCATATTTTAAATACAAAGGTAATTTTTAGGATTGAGTGCCTATGAGACAAAGCAGCTATCGATAATCTTTCTCGGAGTGCTGCAGGTAGGTCTGGCCTGGCATTTAATCCTTACACCAGATATCAGATAAGCCACTTAATTTAAGAACTTTGAGACTCGGGCTACACTGTGATGGCAGCACGGGGCCAAAGCAGCAGAGCCACAGAAAGCCCTCCGATGACCGGGGACCAAGTGGTTCTGTGGCCCCGCCCACGGCCACGAGTCTTCCACCCTGACCCCCGGTTAGAGGCCAAGCCTGGGGTGACACAGTGACACAGTTTCCCCACAACCTTCGTGTCTGTGCATTTGTGCAAAAAATGAAATTTTAGCTTAGCCATTCTGGAGTGGGGTGGCATGAAATTTCAGAAATTCACGCTTTTATCTTTAAAAATATCAAGAACTATCTTGAGAAATAACGTGTAAAATTCTTTGCTGGGCAGCCCATATATCCTGGGAGACAAGACACACCTCGTGCAGGAGAGCCCTCGTGCATCGTCAGGATTGGCTTTATCATGGGCAAACTGTAATAAGCCCCCCCATATGTCTTTTTTTGCATCTGAAATAAAAAGCCAATAAATATCGCCCTCTCTCCGTAATTGCCATCATAGATGCCTGTGCTCTGTATGAATGCAAAGCAAATATGCAAAGAAAAAACCACAGCAAAGGAGGCATGCCTTCGCCTCTTCTCCTCTCTGAGCTGCCTCTCGCCTAAATCAAGCAATGCTCCAGGAGGCAATTCCAGGGGCGGGCGGCGTCTCTGGTACCAGAGCTGTCACATTAGGCAATCAGAGAACTTTTATAAGAAAAGCAATGAATGCTAAACACCGCGCGCAGTCCTGCAAGCAGGGCCCCGGCACCCTCCTCACCCACGGAAAATGAGCGGCCCGGGTCCCGGCTCGGGAAAGGCACTTGTTCCTGCCTGCCCCGCCTGCCGTGCAGGGTGGGGGGGGGGCTGCTCAAAGCCCCTTCATCTCGGGCAGCTAGGACAAGGCTCCCCGTATCGGCTCCATTTGAATCGGTGATGGGAGCGATGTTTGTAATTCGACATCAAGCAGCCCCGATGTCTGCCGTTTATTTGTTCTGTTCTTTTGGCAGGTAATCCAAGGGCCCCTCTCATCCGACGTGTCAAGTCTCCAATCAAACAAAGAGGACTGGTGAATTCACTTTTACAGTTAGGCGAGCTGAATGCTATTACCCGTGTATTTGTCACCGACCCGCGCTCCCAGCCTCTCATCTGCCATCCGGATGGATGCTACAGAGTGAAGCGTCGGGGACATGCGTCTCCCAGTAACTACCTGCTGCCAGCGATTACTTTAAGGATCCTGTGATTTTCTTTTATTTTGAGTAGAAAAAACAAGGCAGCTGCGGCAATAAAAAGGCGTATCAACTAGTCACTTGCTGGCAGATTTGTCACTGGTGTGGATACAGTGGAGCCTTTTTTGTTGTCGTTGCTAGAAAATGTATACACTCGAATATAATATTGTAAATCTGGAGTATGTGCTTCCAATAAAACCCTTTTTAGTACCTTGCATACTGGTAAACAAAATAAAAATGTATGCATCTTATAAAGAACTGCCGAAACTATATATACATGCGAGATGCCACCCACAAATCCTGGGCCGACAGGAGATATTTTACGTTATATGATTTTGGGGTGCAGGTTATTATTTTTTTATTCCTAAATCACATTAACATTGCTACACAGCCATACATTATCACGGCTCTCCGGTAATGTTCCTAAATATTTCCTAATGATGGATTGTCTTTTAGGGCCTTCTAGGGCCCAAGTTTAACTATATAATTCCAAGTTGTGAATTAAATTGCAAAAAAAAAAAAAAAAAAAACTGCTTCCGGTAATTCTTTTATTTCTGCACAAGGCATCGTCACCCTGATCTTCTGCCCAATTCAAGACCTAGGAAATCCTCAAAAATCATCAGCCACCAACAAAACCTTAGTTGCTTGGCCCGTGTTTTGAAATTAATTGGGACAGAGCTCTTCCAAGGTGACTGGTCCTTTGGTGACATCTGGAAAATCGCCACTAAGTGTTTGTCACACCGCAGAATTACAGGCAGGGTTTGCGTTTTTACCGCTTGTATTTTGGAAGCTGTACGTGGTTTCAGCCTCGGGCTCAAAGGCACCAGCGAGTCAAGGGCTGCGGCCCCCCGCTCTTCGGCCCCCCGGCCTCCGGGTGTGTCCTCGGGACTCGCGTCCAGAACAAAGAACCCGACGCCTCGGCACGCTCCCATCCGGACCCGGAGTCGGACAATTCCGAACAATAAACCCGGCCCAAACAAAGAGTGATTAATGACGCGTGGGTCTGCCCCGCCCTGCCGACCAGAGAGGCTCCGAGTGCGCCTTGGAAGGAGAAATGAAAAGAGTTTCGGGCTTTAAATATTTACTATTTCATTCATCAATGGAGCATGTAAACGCAGAAACAAATATTCAAACATCATTTTCCCCAGACTCCACTTCCCTCATTCGCTCGCAGGTAATGCTTATTGCGGCAATCAATTGTTTGATTGCCACTGCCATTGGGGCAATCACTGTAATGGAAGGCGGGGGAGGAACAGGGTTACCGAGGGGCGGGCAGCGGTTCAGAGGGGCCCCCGGCTCTCCTCCTGAAGTTTGTTTGTCACAGGGGTCTCTGGAAGGTTCCACGGTCCGTGTAACCCATCCAGTGTTCAGGATCAGAGTGTGAGTCCGATTCGACGGTTTCTACACAGTAGATTACTCCAAAAGTTGTCTCTGCGTGAAAAGGAACCCTTTACTACCATCGGAAAAGGAAACCAGTGGGAAACGTCCCCACAAATCGACCATCCCGCACTTCAGAGTAGGTTTTGAAACATGACCATCGTTACAACAGTTGTGAGGTGTGACTTCACAATGGCCCATTGGTACGTTTGTCTTTGTTGTGTGTCTGGAGAGGCAGCCCACGTGGTGTCCATGCTGGGGGACCAAGGGTGACAAAATAGCCCCGACCCGGCCCCTCCCACGCAGGGATGCTCACGGAGCCTCTGCTGTTTCCATATGAAACCCGGGGCTTGCACCACACGCAGCCCCGTGCCATCTGCCTGCACACCCCGGGGCCCCTTGCAAGACGCACTCCCTCAGTGAGCTGGGCTGGGCCTCCCTGGCCTTGCTCAGTGCGGGGCCCTTGTCCCCTCGCCCTTGGACAGCTGCAGATCTGATTCCCTGGCCAGGAGTGCGATTCCCTTCTCTGGACCTAGTTTCGGCATTTAGCTCAAATGCCGCTTCCTCTAGGAAGCCCTCCATGCAGATCCTCCAGGCCACGTGCCCTCCCGCATCCCTCGGTGCACCCGGCTATCTCTTCCCAGCGCTTACACTGTCTGACTTCCGGAGCCATTCCCTCACAGGGAAGCAGCTTCCCCGGCCAGCCCTAGTACACAGCCTGGCGTGCAGTAAGCGCCATGACACCTTTTTGAATGACGAATGAATGAATGTGATTTGTTCGGTCTTTGTCAACAGGCAAACAGAGAATTCAGCCTGCAAGTTGTAACAGCAGTTCATTTTCAATCTGCATCATTTAAATCGTTTTGTCTAACAGTCTAAATTCTCACAGTACTCAAGGCTATGTGACCTCAGCATCGAGATCCGGAAAAGGCCGTTTATGCAAAAAGCAGCATCCACGCACAGGCACGTACGCATATGCGCTGACGTGGGCACACACACACACTTCTTGACACATTTAGGAAAGAAACCAGCAAGCACAGGGCTTTGTGATCCTTCGGTAAAGATATTTCTACTTTGCACTTGTAAATTCCAGTCTCCGTTTTGGCTGCGACTTAAGAAATTCTGTTGGATTGAATTTCAGGGATTGCATGATGGGGAAAGTGCCCCCTCCATTACTGAGCATTCCACAGAGGAGCCTCCGTGTGTGTGTGTGTGTGTGTGTGTGTGTGTGTGTGTGTGTATTAGGGAGAGAGAGAAGGGGGAGGTTGTTGTAGCTGCTGTGATTTTATATATGTATGCTTCAACAGACCTGCTGATTTCTCCCAGCATTGCCTTTCTGGGAGAAAGGCCAATTTTCTTCATTTTTAAAATATCATAACATTTGTGTTAGCGAAAACTACTATAAATGCCATCAGCTCCAGAATTCCAGTTTAATTTCTATTTTGACTTTATCAAAATTTGAGAAAAATATCTTTGGAGAATACAATTATCTGTGCTTAGCCTCAGCCCACAGATAAACACAAACCAACCGTTCCTACAGCGGGGAGTGATTCAGGGAAGTCCCTCCTAAGTGTAGACGCCGCGGCCAAGGTGAAAGCTGGAACCGGACCCCACAGCGTAATCTAAACAACATAATTTTGATCCCAAGGACCGTACCATGTGGTCTAGCATATTGAATTTGTAAAAATCATATTAGAAGGGTACACAATATTTATAAAATACAAATACCGATTTCTCACATTGCTTTTTACCTGAACACGGGTCGGCTGCTTGTCTGGTTCCCTCTGATAGCTTAATTAAACAAACAAGAGCGTTTTTGAAAAATGTAAGCAATCACAGCATTTTAGTATTTTAATATCTGAGACTGCCTAATGCTTCAGTAGCGGCTAAACCTAGTTAAATTCCCGTTGATGGTGCTGATTATTCTAGGATCTGATTTTCTCCTCTGGCTTCATTTAAAATTGTAATCTTTCTCAACAGCTATCCACTATTGTTATTAGAATCTTACTTCTTGGATATTAATGACTCTTGAGAGTTTCCAAAACCGTACTGGAGTGTTTTCACGAGTCATTCCAAAAATATACTGGGTAAACTAATGCAACCTGGGATATAGTTCTGATTATTCACCTGGAATATCAATACTCATGCTCACAGGCTGACTTGATCGTATATTTCCCGTCGAGAGGGGTAATTGGCAGGCCCACCTTCCCAAGCAAATGTGGCGACCAGGACGAGACCTGAGTTTGCCGAGCAGCTCCTGGCTCCCCGGTTGTTACTTACCACTCTCGGCTGACACCCTCCCGGCAGGAGAAGGAAACGGATACATTTTAAGTGGATCAGCGAACACTGGTCAAGTGATGTAAATGGTGTAAATTATTGGCAAATCGTCTCGGTTTCTCATGAAATCCTCACGATCAATATCAAGGGGTATGATCTTTTCTCATTTTACAGATAAAGAAATTGAGAGTCAAAGAGCTTAAGTAACTTGCCCCAAGATATGAGCTAGGAGGGGCACGAGCTGAACTTCAACACAGTTCTGCTCACCCTCGTAAAATGAATGAAGCCACAAACGTCTAACTCTAAATTGTCATTAAAATACATCACCCAAGGGGCGCCTGGGGGGCGTGGTTGGTTAAGCGTCTGACTCTTGGTTTTGGCTCAGGTCGTGATCTCAGGGCGGTGAGATTGAGCCCCACGTCGGGCTCTGCGCTCAGTGGGGAGTCTGCTTGAGGATTCTCTCTCCCCCTTTCCCTCTGCCCCACCCCATCTTTGTCTCTCTCTCTAAACTAAATCAATCAATCTTTAAATTTATGTGTGTGCGTGTGTGTGTCACCTAAGCCCCAACCACTTCACCTTGATGTATAAATAAGTAGCAGACAGGCTGTCCCTTTATTCGAGTATCAGTGACATGGCTGAGTAGGAATTCCCCTTGCTGGGCACAGAGAACAGGGCATGTCCTGAACCAGAGTCACAACTTTTCATCTCCTTCACGTCACTGTCTACTTTGGATGCGACAAGTTCCCTTCCTTCCTATTCCTCCTCCTTCCCCTGAACTTAACGTGGTTGAGTCCCTTCTCCCACCTGGTTAGATTTCTCATATTCAATCAAAATCCTTTGAAGGTCCTCGTTTTATTTGTCTTTTCTCGGGGCTCTGCCCTGTGACTGAGCACTTTGCTTTCTTCCGACTGCGGGGCTCCTGGACTTCTTCGCGGCTTGTGTCATCCGGGAGCCATTTGCATTCTGGTCTTTCTTGGATCCTTTGGCAGAAAAGGTGCAGTTGTAAGAGTCACGTGTGCAATGCTGACGAGGCAGTCCGTCTGGCAGTCTGTCTCAGTGTTTCAGAACGCCCGGGGCTAGAAGAACCTTCCCCGCCCAGACACACACCACTGTTCCGAGGTGCAGGATGGGCCAGAGACGCGCTCAGGGGCCCTCGGACGGCGGGAGATGAGGCCAGGGCCGGGGCGGGACGCCGGGGCTCTTCCCCTCGCATCCCTGCCACGCGCAGCTGCTAAGGACGACTTCCTGGTGCAGGCATCGCCCGGCATCTGCAGGGGGAGCCCCGCTTCGACGACGGGATCACATACACGGTACCATCCTCCAGGACAAAAGGAAGCCACAGTTGCTCCTGGAATTTGTTGAGTTATATACCCAAAACATCTAGCAGCGGGAACGTGGCACGAGAGGTACAGTTTGCCAGGGCCCAGGGCTGGCCGCAGCCTCCTCAGTAAACAGTCCAGCACTAAACCTGTCACCTCTCCTGCCACAGAGATCAACAACCGCCCCAGGAAAGAGCCTCAGCATCGGACGCCGATCAAGCAATAACAGTGGTGCAAGTTATTGGCAAATTGCCTCAGTTTCTCAAGAAATGCTCACAGTCGATATCAATGGATATTATCCTTTCCGGTTTTGCAGATAAAGAAATCGTGAATCAAAGAGTTTAAGTAACTCGCCCCAGGATATGAGCCAGGAGGTGGATGAGCTGGGCTCGAACCCACTTCTGCCCACCCTGGAGCCCCACGCTGCCCCATCGCCCTGACTTGGCGTAAATGCCCCCCACCCTGGGAAGCATCATCCCCGTGATGATGTCGTTCTCTCTCTGCGAGAAGACGCGGGGGGAGGGCGTCCTGCGTACCAGTCTGTGCCCGCCGTGAGAGCACACAGCCAGGAAGCCTGGGTCCTCCCCTTCGGACTTGCCGTGGAGGTCTGTGGACTTGGCAATTTACATCTTCTGCAGTGGCTACTTCTTATCATTCCTTACACACCAGTGTAAGGAAGAAAACGTTCATGCTAAACGGGTGGAGAATACGGAGGATGGAAAAGGTCTTTGAAAGAGAAGAGCGCTGATCATTTACCACGGAGAAAGTCTGTTAGTGGATTAAAGCATATTCCCCGGGCCTTTAAAGATATCTATTAGTAATTTACAGAAATTAGGCGAGCTAAAAGGCCTGTTGTTTTCAGAATTCCGAGCTCAGCCCGTGGCCTCCCACCAGACGATGCTGATCAACCAGCCTCCCTGGGAATTCACATCAAACTCCGGTTCATAATTTATGGAATGACATATACTTGGACACTGATTAGCTACCTATCAGCTCTGTAATAAAGGCGGCCTAACCCCTAGTTTATCATTCATTTATCTGAAGTCATTTTGAATAATATCAGAAGATAGTAATGCAGTCATTATGCTGTGTAGCCGTGCTGGCCCTGCACACGGGGCCGGCGGGGTCAGAGCCCCGGCAGGGTTCACACCGCTTAATTTACTCACTTCTTACACATTTATAGAATTGGAGTCAACAGTGTGGTATCAAAGTTGGACCCGCGAGCAGATGCTTACACAAATTGATACTAAGATGTTCAACAGGAAGCTCAAGAAGGCTTAATAACTGTAATAATAACCTTTTCTGAGAGTCAGGCTTGCACTTGAGTTTGAAACAAGTCATTCAGTGCTCAATGACTAGCGCGGATTTCCTTTGACTCTGCCCGACCTGAAGGGTTTATCGACAACCACTTTGCTGCTATGAAACGCTCTATTAGGAAAACTGTGTCTTCGGGCCACAGGGAGGATGACGGCGGGAGGGTCGGTTCCTCCGGAGAAGGGTTTGCTGGGAAGCCTCTGCCGGCAGAGCCGCGGCAGGGGAAGAGGGAGTCCAGAAGAGCCAGTGGCTCACGGAGATGCTGGAAAAATCTGCTTCGAAGGGGCCCAAGCACCGGGGAGCACGAGGGGAAGGGGCAGGAGGCTGGAGCCCCTCTCGGGCCCTGGTGAGGAGGGCCAAGGGGATGGAACCAAAGGAATGGGGTTTCTGTTGACGGGGGATGTGGTCATTTATCTGTGCCGTCTGCCTATGAAGCCACACCCACTTCCAAAGCGGTCAGCTAAACCCTGGGTTCCCTCGTTAGGTCAGTTCACGAATTCCCCCAGGGCCGTGGCCTATCCGCCACCCTCCGTGGGAACCATCCAGGGTGCATGTGGGCCCCAGGGATGGGTGCTGCTCTTGGGGGCCTCTTAGCCCCCAAAATCTAAAAGAGCAGAGGAGAAATTGTGATGGGAAATTAAGAAGACAGGGTTTTTGAAACGACTCCCGAGGACACCGCCAGCCGACATCCCCACGTCCTTGTACTCAGGGTGTGTCCCCGGAGCCGAGAGGACCAACAAGGGCCCTTCCCGCCGCAGGTCCCAGCACAAGGCCTGAACATTGCAGGAAGGGACAAAAGGACCCATTTGATAACAAACACAGTGGAACCACCTAACCGTCACAAAAATTCTGCAGCAGCGAGTTCCCAAAGAATATCTCCATGAGCCCAATACGGAAAAAGGTAATCAGCTCTCTAGCGAAGTTGGAGTCAAGACATCACTTCTTCTCCCAGAATGGGCTTGTTCCCATCAAGCATCCCTACCTTCTGTTCAAACTTTAGTCTGGCCAACCCTATGCACGGCCCCGCACATCTTGGCGGCATCTACAAAGGATGAGTGTCCAACAGCGGCCGGTCAAGGGATCTCTTCTGTCTGCCCCATGCCCAGAGGCCTTTTCAGTCAAGGTCCAGAGAGGAGGGGCATCTGTGAAGGGCTGGAAGGACCCAATAGAGGAAGAGCAGAGAATAACTCAGAAAAGGGGCACAGGGCACGGAGGGGCACAGGGCATGGAAGAGCCCGCCGGGTCCGGGAGGGGAGGCAGGTGGCACAGTGGGCAGGAGGATGAACGAAAGCGCCAGACAGACCAGTGGACCCACCACCAAAGGGAAATCCATCAAAGACACTTTACCAGAGGTGACAATGAAGCAGAAAAGGGGTTCTCACCATTCGCTAGATCCAGGAAGGCACAGAGATCGCTAGATCCAGGAAGGATCGTTAGATCCACAGAGATGGCTAGATCCAGGAAGGCACCCGAGGGACCTGCATCGATGGGGCAGAAACAGAAGTCCACGTGGGGAACCTGCATTCTTTGGGGACATGCAGGTGATGAACTCCCGCCCCAGAGGAAACGATGAATTTCAAAATGACTTGAGGTCAGTGGTCGCATGGTAAACACACGCTGAATCCTTAATGGAAACCATCACTTGAGTTTGAAGGAATCGAATCACATTAAACATGATCAGATCTTTTGTTCTCTATCATCCAGAGAAACAGTGAGGCATGCAAACAAAGATGGGGCCCACAAACCCTGACCTTTCAGCTCTCCCCCCTCGCCCACAGTGCTAGAATCTTCCGACTCTTCTGTCCGCCGCTCACTCTTCAATGACGGCTCTGCACTGACAAATGCAGCCAAAACGTTCTGCCCAGAGACCTAAACTCCCCGTATTATTCTCATCTCTTTAAGAGCAGAGAAACCTAAAATATGATGATTTATCTTTTCTCCTGTTTTTGAGATAGAGGAATGAATCAATGATTAAAGGGAGGAAAGACTGGTCCTTCATTTCACTGGGAGAATTAAGAGATGAAGACTAGATAAAATGGGTACCTGGGTGGCTCAGTC
>JAPYYM010000413.1:0-14710 GCA_028534135.1 Potos flavus
CAGAGGGGGAGATGAACAGAAAGCATTTTCACTGAAATAATTTCCTCTCCTCTTCATCACAGTTCAGGTGAAAGCAAAGGTAAATGTTTAACCCTACTTTTGTCATTGGACAAACGAAGAATCTGTGAAATAACAAAAATCCATCTGAGTAAATTTTAAAGATCTATTTGGCAGCATTTACCAACCTATTCATGAATCGAGCATCATCCTATCAGTAAGCAGAAGGAAACTCCATAGAGCTACAGAAGAGAGATTTTTCAAAATAAAGAAGAGTGAAAAAGAAATTATCAGCAAGGAATCCATTGGTTTAGGCAATGTCATCCTCCTCAAGGGAATAGATGGGATCATCAGTAAACTTCCTAGTGCTAACCAGGAAATTCCCATGTCAACTGGTTATAGGCTGCAATTGAAGGTGTTGAGACTGCAGCTGGGTAGGTATGAAGACTTCAATGACTTGTGGCCTTAAGCTAAGTGAGTACATTTGAGCCTGTGGTTTTCCTTTTTAACAACCTTGCCTTTTGATCAGACCTCTCAGCTTAACTGATAGATGGGTACCATCTCAGCAACTTTCCAAAGTTCTCACTCTATTTGTGTTCTTCTGGATAATATTCACAGGTCTTGACATTTTGCTTAACCTTTGTGATAGTCACAGGTTATCACTTCAGCTTTACAGTTTTTAAGTTATTCATTCTCTTTATTCTTTGTGATGTTCCAGTCTTAGAAGGATCATTTGCTTCCATATTACTGGCTTTGAATTTGCATGTCAAGCTTCTGAGAGAACATAAAGCACCAGGCAGCTTATTATGATGCCTATAAACAGGATAATTCTCCATGTTTGAAGAGTTATTTGATGCCTTTGGCCCCAAGGCTCAAAGCAATTAAAATCAAATAAGTATGAAAGTCCCTGCTGGAGGAGGGGCAAGATGGCAGAGAAGTAGGAGACCTTGTTTCAACCAGTCCCCTAAAGTGAGCTAAATATCTACCAGAACACTCTGAACATTCACAAAATCAGCCTGAGATGTAAGATTATTCACTTCTGGATCTCTACAGGAGAAGAAGGCAGCAGTGAAGAGGTAAAACTCGGACCTATATCAGAGGGGAGCAAGGAAAGTAATACCCCAAATAAAAGTGCCCTGTTATTGGGGACCAGCATTAACTTAGAGTCTTGTTAAAAACACTCAAAAAGAGCAAATGATCTTAAGGGGCAACTAGTGGAATCGGGTGGTCATGGTCATGGGCCTAAGCTCATATTCCAGGAAGGACACCACCACAGGTAACCACTCACATCAGAGACCGGCAGGGTTCCAGTCTGTGGTCCATGAGGCTTCGTCTTTCCGCTGCTTGCACCACCACTCGGGCTGGGCGAACTTCTGCAAGCCCAATGTGAGCGCCAGCCAGCGGTCTCTAGGACCACGTGGTCCGCATCCTGCCTAGCCCATGCCTGAGAGAACAAGGCCTGATCTCAGAAAGGAATCCGTTGGAGGCCTGCATGACCCCTGGGGTCGGAGCGCACCCAGCCTGGGTCTGGACCCCAGAGAGCTGTCCCGGCAATGGCAGGCACCAGAAGCAGGTTTCCCAGACCAATATCTCTCACGATTTTAGAGGCACAGGGGTGCAGAGACAACCGGGGGCCATGGGTGACCCCTGGGACAGTGGCTGGGGGTGTGCACCACCTGTGGGAGGCTGCGGTGTGCAGCGGGGTTTACAGGGGAGAATCTGTGTGTTCTGGACCACCCAGAGGGGAGCAGACTGAGGCCTCTCTCTAAGGCAGAGATCTTGGTACAAGCAGATTCTTTTCTTGGACCCTCCAAAAACTGTAAAGAGCCACAAAAGAACAAAAACCCCCAGAGAGCAACAGCCTGAAAAACCAGTTTCCGCAGAGCCCAGTCCCTTGATAGCTGGCAGGGCGACTCGGCCCAAGATTGACTGGAAAACAACTGGCTGGCCCCTCCCCCAGAAGACAAGCCAAAACAAGAGGACAATAACCACAGTGTCCCCATAAAACTGTGAAACCCCAACATCAGGAGAAAACAATATATTAAGCTCCTGGTATTGCCCTAAAACCTGTATATTTTACTGATACAAGCTTTTTTTAGTTCATTCTCATGATTCTTATTCTTTTAATTTTTTTGAACAACATAACATTACAACTAGAGGCTTAATACAACGATACACCAAGGAAGATCCGAAATAACCTTCCTCGCCAACGTCGAGGATTTATAACCACCCTTTCATCTTATTCTTCTGTCAATGTCTCTGTGTATTTGTTTTTATTCTGGTATTATATAAATATATAAATCTTATTCTTGGAGTTCATTCTGGCTGGATTCTTTTATTTCTTGTCATTTACTTTTGTCAGTCTTTGAATTCAAGCTTTACTACAAAGCTGTGATCACCAAGACAGCATGGTACTGGCACAAAAACAGACACATGGACAAGTGGAACAGATGAGAGAGCCCAGATATGGACCCGCAAATCTACAGTCAAATAATCTTTGACTAAGCAGGAAAAAATATCCTGTGGAAAAAAGACAGTCTCTTGAAAAATGGTGCTGGGAAAATTGGACAGCTATATGTAGAAGAATGAAACTCGACCACACTCTTACACCATACACAAAGATAAACTCGAAATGGATAAAAGACCTCAACGTGAGGCAGGAATCTATCAAATCCTGGAGGAGAACATAGGCAGTAATCTCTCCCACATCAGCCACAGCAACTCTTTCAGAACATGTCTCTGAAGGCAAAGGAAACAAAAGCGAAAATGAACTTTTGGGACTTCCTCAAGATAAAAATCTTCTGCACAGCAAAGGAAGCAGTCAACAAAACAAACAGGCAACACACAGAATGGGAGAAGTTATTCCCAAATGACACTACAGACAAAGGTCTGATATCTAAGATCTATAAAGAACTCCTCAAACTCAACTCTTAAAAAACAGATAATCATGTCAAAAAATGGGCAGAAGACATGAACATGGCATATAACTGCTGATAATAAATTCTGATGATTGTTTCTATTTCCTTTGGATTAGTCGTGATCTCTCCCCTTTCATTCACAATTTTGTTAATTTGGGTCCTCTCTCTTTCGTTTTGGATTAGTTTGGCCAGTGGTTTACTGATTTTATTGATTCTTTCAAAAACCAACTTCTTGATTCGTCGATGCTTTCTACTGTTTCTCTAGTTTCTAACTCATTGATCTCTAGCCTAATCTTAATTATTTCCCTTCTTGTGCGTGGGGTTTTCTTAATTTGTTGTTGATTTTCCAGTTCTTTAAGGTGTAAAGAGAGTTGGTGTATTCGGGATTTTTCAATTTTTTTGAGAGAGGCTTGGACGGCTATGTATTTCCCCCTTAGGACCGCCTTTGCCATATCCCATAGACTTTGGACCAATGTGTCTTCATTCTCATTGGTTTCCATGAATTGTTTAAGTTCATATTTGATTTCCTGGTGGATCCAAACATTTTTGAGCATGTTGGTCTTTAGCCTCCAAGTGTTTGAATTCCTTCCAAATTTTTCTTGTAGTTGAGTTCCAGTTTCAAAGCATTGTGGTCTGAGAATATGCAGTGAATCATCTCAATCTTTTGGTATTGGCTGAGTCCTGATTTGTGACCCAGTATGTGGTCTATTCTGGAGAAAGTTCCATGTGCACTCGAGAAGAAGGAGTATTCTGTTGATTTAAGGTGGAACTTTCTGTATATATCTATGAGGTCCTTTTGGTCCAATGTGTCATTCAAAGCGCTTGTAGACAGCATATGGACAGGTCCTGTCCTTTTATCCAGTCTGCAACCCTGTGCCGTTTTATGGGAGCACTTAGGCCATTCACATTGGGAGTGATTATTGAAAGATAAGTGTTTATTGACATCATGTTGCCTCTGAAGTCTTTGTTTCTATAGATTGTAAGTTCCTGTTCTATGTCACTCATGAGTACTTTCTACTTTTAATGAACCCCCTTTAATATTTCTTTGTAGTGCCGGCTTGGTGGTCACATACTCTTTTAATCTTAGCCATTCTTCGAAGCTCTTTATCTCTCCATCCATTTTGAATGTGAGCCTTGCTGGATAAAGTATTCTTAGCTGCATGTTTTCCCCTTTAGTGCCCTGAATATAACTTGCCAGCCCTTTCTGGCTTTCCAGGTTTCTGTGGACAGGTCTGATGTTATTCTGATGGGTCTTTCTCTCTACATAAGGGATCTCTTCCCCCTAGCTGCCCTCAGGACCTCTTTTCTTACACTGTAATTTGCAAATTTTACGATTATGTGTCTATCTGATATTCTAGATTCGTTGATCCTAGTGGGTGTTCTTTCTGCCTCTAGGACAGGAACACTTGTTCCATTCCCCAGATTGGGGAATTTTTCATATAGAATTTGTTCACCTATATCTTCTAGTCTTCTGTCTTTCTCTACTCCCTCAGGGATTCCAATAATTCTGACACTGGAACGTTTTATGGGATCATTTATTTCCCTAAGCCTGTGCTCATGATTCCTAAGGAGTTTGTTCCAGCCCTCCTCCAGCCTTCTGGTGGCTGTCGTTGCCTCGACTGCTGTCCGGGCTCCTGCACCGGGTGAGCTCAGATTCCTGCCCCAAGCGGCAGCATTCTCTCTGGCATTGGCTGGAAGCGCCCAGACCCTGCGGCAGGCGGCCGATGTCCCACGGTCCTAGAGACTGCTGGCTAGGGCTCCCACCTGGTCTCTCAGGGGCTTTGGCAGTGCACCCATCCACGGAGTGCTGCACACGGAGAAAAGCTGCAGGCTCATTAACCACGCCAGGCTCTCCAAGGCGCTTGCAGGAGTGCACCCCGCCCTCTAAATGGTGCAAGGGGCAGAAAACTGCAGGGTCCTGAACCGCGGACTGGATCCCCCACCAGTCCCTCTTTGATGGGGTTGGTGCCATTCCTGGGAATGTGGGCTTAGGGTGGTGCCCATGACCACCCACTTCCACTGGTTGCTACTTAAGGTTTTCTGCTCTTTTTCAGTGTTTTTAACTGGACTCTAATTTAATGCTGGTCCCCAACCTCAGGGCACTTTCCCTTGGGGTATTACTATCCTTGGGTCACTTCTGGTGGCTCCCTTCCCCTTCTGTTTATCTTCCGATATAGGTTTGCATGTTCCTGTAGCAGAACCTGGGCTGGATCCTGGCGGAAAAACCAAGCGGCACTCAGAGACTAAGAAGGGAGAGAGATTTATTCACCGGTGGACTCAGAGGAGATCCTTCTCCAAAGATCTGAGCCCCCAACACAAGCAGGGAGGGTAATTTATATCCCCCTCCTCACGCATACTTGGCATTCTGGCGTGCGAGAGGAACAGGGTAGGAGAGAAGAACCGGAGGGGTTCTGAGACAAGGACTGGAGTTCCCTTGCCAGTTTAGTCAGTCGGCTTAAAGTACAGTTTTTCCCCATCATTCCCACTCTGCTTTACCTCTCCGCTACTGTCTTCTGCTCCTGGAGAGATCCAGAAGCAAAAAATCTTACTTCCCGGGCTGATTTCATGGGTGTTCAGCATGTTCTGGTAAATATTCAGCTCACTTTAGGGGACCGGTTGTAACAGGGTCTCCTACTTCTCTGCCACCTTGCCCTCCCTCCAATCCTGGTGGCTTCTTGGTAGTCGTACTAACTTAGGATATATCTTTAAGGGAGTCAACCAATGAGATGTCTTATTTACCTTGAGAAAAATTAGGACCAGGGTTTGTTTTTCTGCTAGCCCAAAATAAAAATTTGCTCTAGATTCCAGAGTTTAACCCCCTTGGCAATGACCTAGGAGACACAGGCTATTGCCAGAGTAAAAGAAAAGAGAAAGGATTTCATATTTAGTTAAAGTATGAAGTCTTGAACCCTTGTTTGGATACAATCAATCTATTTGGATGTCAGCTACTTCTCTCTTCCTCTCTCTCAATTTGATTCAGAAACTCCAGGGTCTGAGCAGACCAGGTGTCAGATGGAAACTTCTGTAGCTGTGTGATGTTCACCTGAGGCTTAATACCTTTTGTTTGGCAGCAGGAACTCTAGGTAAGTACTTCTACTGGGATTCGAGGGGTGTCTTCCTCTGATGATGTGCGTAAAATACCTAATTACCAGGCTCCAACCTGTGACTGTGAGGACAGTTTTAATTGTGATCTAAGAAGTTTTCTATAACCTGGTGGTGACAGGCTTGAACATCAGACATTAGAGACTTACACTAGCTGGTCAGACTAGTAGGTGACACAAAGGATCAGCAGAAGATTGTACAGAGACAATTCCAGGAAGTTTGCAAGTGTTTCTTAAAGAATCCTGTCTTTCCCTGTGAAGTAGGAGCCTTTGTCACTGGAGATCACAGAAGGTTTGCCTCAAGGGGGGAACCCATTTTTAACAATGTCTTTGCAACAATGAGAGCATCAGCCTCTTGGCAAGGAAAGGCTTAAACCCATCCAGAAAATATGCAAACAATGGCAAGGGCATATTGACAACACGTACTGACAGTGGACTAAAGGCCAGCTACAGGTGTTCAAAGAGTCCAGAGGGAGGAGGCATGAAGCCTCCTGAGAATAAACAGTTGTTCCAGGATTATGGACCTGACAAGTTAGACATCGGTGGTAAACTGTTTTGTACCTTTGAGGTTTCCAACCTGGTGGTTACCAAGCCAGTTCTTCAAGACTCAAAAGAAGCTTTTAAGATTTTGCAATTTTGGGCTCACAAGGGTGGCTCAGTTGGTTAAGCAACTGCATTCGGCTCACGTCCTCATCCTGGGGTGCTGTGATCAAGCCTTGAATCAGGCTCTCTGCTCAGCAGAAGTCTGATTATCCCTCACCCTCTCTCCCCCACTTGTTTTATCTCTCTCTCTCAGATGAATAAAATAAAACCTTTAAAAATAAAGATTTTGCAATTTTGCTACGTATCTGTAATCTGGGACTACAGTTCTTAGGTGGAAATAAACAGATACATTAGGAAAAAATAATAAATAAAATTTTAAAAGAGAAAAACAAACAAGTATGTCAGAAAATGGTGGGCTAATCTCTGTAGAATTTAAGGAATCCAATAGCTAGGACTTTGGGTTTCTCAGAGCCAAACTAACACCTAACATTGTCTGGAAATGAGGATTTTCTGTTTTACAAGGTAGCTCCTTGCACAAAGTTTTCTTGAGATTGATGGGTAACCTAGTACTGAGCCAACCAATTTTCTGACCAACTTGTACTATCAGGGGATTGTTCTTGAGGTAGCAAATGCTCTTATAGCCTCTAAATGCTTGACTCATGCCCACCAATTTTTGTGGCTTTTTCCTCCTTCCTCTGTTAGCAGTAGCCTTTATCTGCACTGAAGACTAACAATTATGTGCACATTAGTGTATGGCCAGTAAGAGATGTTACTGAGTTTTGCCATTTTGAGTGTGTGAGTTTTTTGTTTTTGTTTTTGTTTTTTCAATGCTCCAGGAAGAAAAAGATACACTTCAGAAATTTAAACTTGTATATAGAAAACTCTTCACAGTTGTTATGTGCTTGTTACCCACTGCTTAAAGAGAGCTTGCAAATCATAGAGAAAATTACAAACTGATTCCTTCTTAAGGGCCCTCCGTGGCCTTGTTCTGTACTGTTAATGCCAGGACTTGACTGAGTCTAGTGAGTTATTGGATCACAGAGGGGACAGAGCACATTCTGCTGTCTGCTGACACTGTCTAAATATGACCACTGTCTACATCAATGGGGCTCCTTTGGGACACCATGCCTGAATCATATGTGAATCATGAAAGACCCTGAGTGATTAGGAAAAGAATGTTTGCATTACTGTAGTGGTCCTTCTTGGGACAGTAGTTCATCCTGCATCCCTTCCAGGCCTGGCATTCACTAGGACTGCAATAATGTTTGCAGAGCAGGTTTACCAATGGTAAGAAATACATTCATTGGTAGAATGTAAGAAACTTTATACACGTAAGCCTCATCAAATCTTTACTTACTAAATTTCACCTTTTGCTTGTATATAAAATTCAAATCTGAAAAAAGTCCATACAGATGAAGCTTTAGAATATAAGTGAGATCCAGAGCCAGTGACCAAGAAAGAATTCTTGAGACATCTTTTGTGCAAACTGGTGGTTTATTAAAGCACAGGGACAGGACCCATGGACAGAAAGAGCTGCTTCCCTGTGATCTCGAGGAGTGGTTGATTATATACACAGGAGTTGGGGAGGTGAGGACAAAGGGGGCATTCAGAAGGGCAGTCATATGGTAAAGAAGACTCTCAGGATACTGGAGGCCTGATTATTGTCAAGCCAAGCTGGGTTTTTTTTCCTCTAATGGGGTACCAATATGAAGACAGCTGGGAGTTTGTTGGAAGTTAGGCTGCTGTAAATCACTGGGACCTTTGTAACCTGAGGGAGACTCCTGTCCTGCAGTATTGTGATCTCTATTAGTTAACCATTTGTTCTTCTTTTAGGACATCCTGGAGTGCCAGAGGAATGTCATATATATCCCATGGGGGGGGGGGGTGCAGGGTGTCAGCTTCTGCTATGTCTTCAGCTTGCCTTCTGTTCCCTCGTCAATACTAAAACCTCAGTAGCCAAATAACTTTTCCTATTGAAATGTGATTTGGTTGCATCAAATGAACATTCTCCCCTCTATAACTCATTGTTTATGGGTTATACTTTTAGTAGAGCAAGAATGAAGTGAGAAGGATTGTGATGCTGAAAAGAATATTCTTGAAATATTGTTGTTATTGTTCTTATTTCCTGATTGAGTAAAATCATCAAAAGCAGACTTTATGAGTATTTCTTGTGTGTGAGGTTGCTAGGTGCTTTCACGTGTATTGTTTCATTAATCAATGAAATGACTATAAAAAACATCACCATGACATTAATATTTACGATGATCAAACTGACATGAGAAAGGCTAAGCAAATTTTTCTTTCTTTTTTTCTCTGTATGTTCCATAGGCCACAATATTTCTTAAAGATGTATTATTCATTTTGAGAGAGAGAGAGAGAGAGAGAGCTTGGGGGGAAGAAGCAGACAGAGAGAAATTCAAGCAGACTCCATGCTGAGCATGGAGCCCAATCCCACACCTTGATCTCAAGAGCCTGAGATCATGACCAAAGCTGAATAAGGAGCCACCCAGGTGCCCTAAAAGCCCATACTATTTGAATTCTATTGGGAAATAACATGACATTTATGTTATCATTAAAGTCAACAACATTAGCAAAAAATTTCTATTTGCATGTTTTCTTTAGTACTTCACAGAAAATGTAGGGTTATCCCTTTGAAACAAAGGGTTCTGGTGATGGGGAAAAACTGTACTTTAAGCCAACTGACCAAACTGGCAAGGGAACTCCAGTCCTTGTCTCAGAGCCCTTCTGGTTCTTCTCTCCTACCCTGTTCCTCTCGAGCGCCAGAATGCCAAGTATGCACAGGGAGGAGGATATAAATTACCCTCCCTGCTTGTGCTTGGGGCTCAGATCTTTGGAGAAGGGTCTCCTCTGAGTCTCACCGGTGAATAATTAAATCTCCCTCCCTTCTTAGTCTCCGAATACCGCTTGGTTTTTCTGCCAGGATCCAGTCCAGGTTCTGCTACATATGGTTCCCTGACCAGGAAACCCAACCGCGCTGGCCCATTGTGCCACCGGTTTGGGACAACGGCGCGGCGATGACAGAAAGAGGGGACCGTAAGGAAGAAGGCACGCCCTGCCTAGTTTTGGGCAGTCTCCTGCCCGCTCACCTCGGGCCGACCTCACCCCGCTGTTTCCACAGGACCCAAAAGAGACTTGAAAGGAGAGACCTGGTCCCGACATCAGATTCTGGTAAGGCCGGGCGCCCCAGGAACCAGTCAGACCCACCGAGGAGTTATAATTTATAACAGGGTGAATGCGGAGCTTGATCCATTCTGAGAACCTCTTAGGTCTCACAGGTAGGGCTTCCCAGGGGGGAAGTCCCTCAGGTCAGGAATCCCCCATAGGGGGGACAGGAAGGAATTTCCAAAAGGAATTCCACAGGTCAGGGCCTCCGGGCCCTGTAATAACTTCTGGAGTGAGTGCGTGAGTGAATGTGCAGTTTGACTTGACTTGTCGGGTGGACTGATCCTGTGGCTCCTCCAGGAGGGCGGACAGGCAGGGCATCTGACTCGTCTCTCCTTCGGAGGGACACTCACCCTTTGTTTGTCATTGTATCAGCCCAGGGTGGGAGGGTGCATCTGAGGGGGGCTCAGTCGGTAAAGTGCCTGCCTTCTGCTCAGGTCACGATCCCAGGTGTCCTACAGGATGGGGACTCTAAGGAATATTCTGAAGCAGCTGCCAAAACTCTCTTTGCTTTGGGAAACTCCTGTCTTTGGCCCGACTTGGTCTGCCTATCCCCCTTTGTTGTCGGGAAAACATGGCATCTGCCCTTCTGCAGCACTTACTCTCTTCTGCCGCCTCACCCCCTTCTCCCTTTTCTGCACCACCTTGGGTGTGACCTGCATTACTAGCTTTCAGGCCGCCCTCGCTGCCTCAGGCACCAAGGCTCCTCCCCTCACTATCAGGAGCAAGAAGAGCACCCCTGGACCGAAGGCCACCCACTCCAGATTTCCCCACGTGTCTCAGGAGGAAATTGACCATGGGGAGGATCCAGGGGGAGCACAAAATTAAGTATTTAAACTAAGTTTGTTGGTTTCATTAAGGTAGACGTGTCTTTTTGGGTGGACAGAAACCTCAGGCCCTTGCCCCTTTCTGTCTGCCACTCTCCATTACCTCCTGCTGAGACAAAAGAAAAGACCAAATGGCTGTCCCGTTTGGTTAAGAAAAGGAACCAATTGGCCCTGAGAAACCGAAAAACAAACAAACAACAACAAAAAAACTGGTCAGCTTTGGCTACCAGTGAGGTTTCTTCTCTTCTGCCCTAACTATTGTGTGGCCTGTTATGCTGAAACTGACTTCTCCTGGCTTCTCTGGCTTTCAGGGCCCTGAAACAAAGAAAAACAGAATCTGTCTCTACCCAGCACGGCAAATGGTTGTAGTAACTTCAAAGCCCTCATAAAGCCCTCCGGCCTGAGGAGTACGTGTAATCAATCATGGCTACTATCGCTGGACCCTGGCTGGCTGCTCCCCCACCGCCTTCTTTCCGTGAGCTCCCGGTGTGGGGGCTGAGCCTGTAGGGGCCTGCGTGCCCTCCTGCTGGGGCCGCTGCAGAGTGGACCCTCCTCCCTTTCCTCAGATCAGGTGTCTGGCACAGGGCTGGCTCCGTGCTCCGGTGCTGAGTGTTCCAGGCTGTGTGTGCCCCCACCTGGCACTTTGAAAGCTAAAGATACTTTCTCCAGAACCCTAAAATGCCTGTTGAAGGTGTCCCTGACTGCCATCAGTGGCCGGAGAGGCAGGTGGAGGGCAGCGGTTCTCCCAAATAGGAGTCCTGAGGCCTGGCCAGGCCAGGGTTTGGGCCTAATGGCTTTGTCTAAATTACCCCCAACCCCCTCCTTTCCAGAAAAGGAGGAGCCAGAGCCACTCGCTATCATTCTGCTCTGACCTTGAAGGAGGTGGTGTTGGCCTGGCTTCTGGAATGGACACAGTCCGCCCTGGAAAGGGCTGGGGGCAGAAATGGGGGGGTGCGGCCTGCGGAAGGTAGGATAAGATCATTAGGTCAGTGACCTCCTAGGGTTTGATGTGCTGTGTTCTCATCCTATAACTGGTTTGGTAATGATCTGCAAGTCCTGGAGAGCAACAGCACAGCTCTGCCTGACGCTCTCATTAAAAACTATGCGTCAAAGTTCTGGGCTTTTCAGCAGCCAGCCTTGTGCAGCCTCCTCAGCTCAGGGTGGGGGTGGGGGGGCTGGGGACCCAGTCAGCCAAGAGGCCCTCTGGGCTCTATTTATGCATACGTGTACAAAAAAAAAAAAAAAAAAATCCCACTTCTTTAAATCCAGAGCCCTTCCAGATGATAAAGGACCCTATGCAGGTAATTGTGTGTCTTTGGAATCCTGTAGTTATAGAATCCAAAAAACTGAGGATATTTAAATCTGTTGGTAAACATGTTTTGTGCTTAACTAATTCACAAATTTGCCATCTAAAGAATTCTGGTGTAACTCTTCACAATTGGTTACTCCTTCATCTTCACTGGAGATTAAGGTTTCTTAAAGAGTAAAAAATTCTAACTGTAACTGAGACTAGAAATAAGGGAAACAACTCTGTATGTGAAATAATAGGAGATGTGTAAAAAGATAAGAAATAGAAATGCATTTTATTAAAGATAAAAGATAATCTTATTCTAAATAAGATGGTTGTTAAAAAATGGCTTGGGACAAAGTCTGAATACAAAGAAAAGTTGTAACAGTTTTATGAAGAGAAAACTTTGGAAACAAGTTTTAAATATGGTCAAAGTGGACTAAGATTGAAATGAATGAATTTTAAACACACTGGTATAAGATTGTAAATCGGCTTTCTCTCTGTTCAAAAAGACAGTATTCTCTAATTGTTGGTCTGCTCTTAATAAGAAAATACAAATAGTTATTTTCTCTCTGCCTGCCTAGAAAACTAAAAACAGTTTCTAAGTCTTGCCTTTATCGGGTCTTTAACATCCCTAATCTTATTTAGGCCTGTGATTTAACACTTTCTAAGGTTCTAACAAGTTTTCACGAGATTTAAATTTTAAGTGAAGTCTCTTTAACTCACTAGGCCTTTTCTTTGGTTATGCTAAGTTACTCGGAAAGTACTGATAAACAAATGATAAACGTTAGGTTACATTTGAGTAAATGCTATAACTATGCTAGAGGTTCTATGCATTTCCTAAAGTTTTAATGTTTTAATAAGGTCATCACTTAATATTTTAATTATTGAAATGTTTGATGTCACAAAAATAACCTGATTTCCTTGCCAGCTATATTGTAAACTCTCATCTTTTCGGCTCGTTAGCCATGTCTATTCTGAGTTTTTGTCATTTATAATTGTTCTAATTCTCTTGTAAAATGAGTTTTATCTTCAAGAAGAGTCATGTAAAGGACTTTTAGGATAATACAGGTATTCAATATCTTTAAGATCAGAACTGAAATGAGTAAAAATTTCCAGAAGGAGGTAAAACTGCATTCAAACTGAAAAAGAAATCAGTAACATGGGACTAAATGAACTAAAAGGATGATTATACTTTTGTGATTCTTGTTTAAAACACTGCTGGATCTCTGATGTTTGCTCTTCCAGACTAAGGAAACTTTCTTAAGTATCTGGCTTACAGAAATGTAAAATATTCATTTGTAAACAAAGCATTCAACTTCTCTCTACCTGAACCCTCAAATTCAAAAGGTCTCAGTAAGTATTCTCTCTTCCATGATAATCCTAGTCATTTGCATAAGTTCAGAAAGAGTCTGTTCTCCTTGTAACAGGACACTATAGGAAAGATTGGTTATTTTACCAAGGCTTTGACTGGAATGGCATATTTGAGAAAGACTTGCATAGACTTAGATATGACCAGACAGTTTTAAGGAGCTAAGGCTGACTTTATGAAACCTGGAGCCATAAAGCCCCCTGGAACAGTTGGCCTGATACCTCGCTCACAGAGTTCTGGCAGCCTCACCAGGTGAGTAAAGAATGTCACTTCCTGGCAGGTGCAGGAACCTCAGGATACTTTGGGAACCTCAGGAAGAGGAGTCTGCCCAAATCTACAGGTATTGCAGGCATGTCTGATGGCAAGTACTTGGCTTGGCTTCTGGCCTGGAGAGGCTACTAGAAGTTCAACCTAGAGATTCCTTATAAAGTTCCAGCAAAGCAGATTCTAAAAGATCTGTATGATCACTCACTGTTCTTGCTGAGCTTATGTAAATAATTAGCCCAAGTTTGTTAAAACTGGACTTCTCAAATAAATTAGTCCCGATTTGGCTATCTCTGGAAATGAGGGTTATTTTAGAGAAAAAGATTATGTTTCAATAATACCCCTTTGTGGATGTTAAATTCTAGATCTGATTGTCTTTAAATGTTTGTTGTTTACCTAAGTTAGACAACTTGAGGGAAACTTCAGAGAAACTACCACAGTAACTCATGTAGACAATTTTCTTGCTTGTTATTCTGTGGGAATAATAACAGAACCCCATGGGCACATAATTATTTAAACAGCTGGAAAATGGGATTAGTTCCCCAACAATTATGTAACTTATCACCCTGACCAGTTCTATGAGGCTGGGATAATGAAATCATTCTCTAAAAGCCAGAACATACCCCCACTCCATAGGGTTAACTATGAACTTATGGAGATAATGGATGAACCCACTTTCTTTATAACTGGATTAAATAATGTACTTGGGAACGCTCTTACCCTCTTGATAAGTCTTTCACCACTTGCCAGTGATTCCTTGTAGTCAGGATATTGACGCCTTACCCCAAAGAGGTTTTTCTTAACTGTTTCATCCCTCACAGTCATATTTATCCTAGAAGCCACCTCTATTGAGGTATAATTGGATACAGAGGCTTTAGCTAAGCCTGCAACAGTGCTCCTGGTAAAAGGAGCCTCAAAACTCACTATGGGACAGTCCCTGACTGTAATGACTTTATATCAGGGCCAGAGTGTCCTTAAAAAAAAAACAAAAACAAAAACAAAACAACAACAACAAAAAACCGAAGGCCACCACCAATACATGATTGGAGGCTGACTTACTAAATACCAGGCTACACTTAAAACCTGTCAAACTTTAAACCCAGCTACCTTATGCCTGGATCTGAACATCATACTTCTATAACGCATAACTGTTAGAGGTCATTGATTTGTTCATTCCAGTCAACTGAATTTAAAATTCCCGCAGTTATAATTCACCT
>JAPYYM010004130.1:0-10412 GCA_028534135.1 Potos flavus
TACTATATTGTATATTTGAAAGTTACTAAGTAGATCTTGAAAGTTCTCAGCACAATAGAAAAAAATCTGTAAGAATAGGAGTTGATGGATATTAACTAAGTTTACTGTGGTAATAATTTCATGATGCATGTGTGTATCAAATAATTATCTTGTATACCTTTATCATATGTCAATAATATCTAATTAAAATATAAGGGAGAAGAAAATATTAAATTAATCCAGCAATATGTATTTTGAATCCAGTCATATATCAAAAGTGGAGTACATTCCAGGAATGCAAGTTTGGCTTATCATTACAAAATCAATCAATTTTGGATCTAGATAAAGATGGCAGAGTAAGAAAATCCTGAGCCAACCTCCTTCCACAAACACACCAAGGCTGCAACTACAGCTGACCACAGAAGAACATGGGGGTATGGGCACAACCCACCATGTAGTCAAAAATCTGTGTATAACTTTTGACTCCCCCCAAATTTTACTACTAGCCTACTGTTGCCCAGAAGCCTTACCAATGACAGTTGATTAATACATTTTATATACATGTTATATACTATATTCTTACAGTAAGCTAAAGAAATGTTACTAAGAAAATCATAAGAAAAAATACATTTATAGGTACTGTATTTGTTGAAAAAAATCCTATAAGTGAACTTATGCAGTTCAAACCCATGTTGTTCAAAAGGTCAACAGTACCTATAGAGCAAACCTGAGAATGACCAGAAGACTAGCCTAACAGCTATTTCACAGGTAAAGATATGAAGAAAAAGCCACATTGAGAATGGTAGCACGGTGTAGTTGGGACTCACACCCCTATTGGAGTGACCCACAAGTGGGAGGGATATCATAGGCACAGAGATTCTCCCTGAGGAGCAAGAAGTTTAAACTGCACGTTGGGCATACTGAAATTAGCTCCCATGTCTGACTTTGAAAAATCAGTGAGGCTCAACTCCAGGAGAGCTGGAGGACTAGAGGAAACAGAATCCTCTCTTGGTCCTGGAGGAAAAGAGGCTCCCTGCTTTTGAGTATCTCCTCCTTGCATTCTCCAGGCAGTGTGGTTTTGTATAAACTATTGCCATATTATGGAACTCTTCTGGGCACTGCCACCCCCATTAGTGTGTTCCTCTAATACCATTTTAGACATAGTGTGTATTTTGTGTTTCAGGACCATTTTATGTCTTTAAGTAATAAGGGTAGCTTCAGTTAATGTTCAGTAGCAAGGTGGTAATGCCCCTCAAATGGAAATTCTCTCATCTAATGTCCCAGTAGTCATTGTTGAGAGGCACTCACAGGCCCCTGTCATAAGCCCCAGTCAGGGTTCCACACAGAGCTATGACAGATTTGTTCCCACCAGTGCTCCAGCTTCTACTCTACACTGAGTTCAGGCAGTCTTACTTGTTCCCATTTAGTATGTTCAGTTAATATTGCTTGGAGGGTAGTTTTACATGTCTTCTGTTTTTACAATACTAGGTAGGAGAAAGGTTTCCCAGTGAAATACAATGTGCATCCCCATAATACAATCTGGTAAGAGACATAGCCATTTCGCATAGAGTCTTTTCAAAAGAAACAAATTCTTGTATAAGCTTTTTAACATAATTCTGTCAATTCTTACATTCCTAACTATAATCTCTATTAGGACTTCACCTATAAGACTTGGTTTTACAATACTATGTAGGAAAGCATTAGCTGGCCAGACATAATACTTTTTCCAATTAACCATTCAGGTAGGGGAGATACTTCTTTATGTAATATCTGTGTAAACATTCCAACTCCATAATCCTAGCAACCATTATATTTTTAATTTGTCTTAATCTAATAGTAGCTCCTGTCAGAACTTCGCGGATGGGTTTTGGTACAATGGTCCATGGAATTCCATGGAATTCTCTTATCAAGAGTCCTGGAAATTTTTCTTCTTCTCCATCCCCCACCCCGCACTCCACCCTTGGCCATTTTATCCACTCATTTGCAAAACACTTTGGGTTCCCAGTGAGGTGTTGGGCCAAGGGACTCTGGCCCTTTTGTCAACTTTTAACTTGATTAGCCTGCCCAAACACTGTCCCAAGAGGCTGCTGGTGAGGTATCTCATTGTAATCTTCGCCTTCTGGCTTTTTCAATTCCTCCAAACAGTGGTTAAAATAGCATACTATTTTGGGGCCCTTTAATGTTGGGAGTACCACAGGGGGTCCCACTGTTCATTCAATCCCTCTTAGTGTTCCATCAACGCCTTTATTTTAACGCTGTCAATGTCTGCTTTACTCATCCTATTTTTCAATAACCATTTGGAGACCTTCCCCTTACATGCTCCAGTCCCTTGATTACCCCCCTTTGTCAACCCCCTCCCTGCCAATTTTCTTACTTTAATGTCTATGAGGTTTGTAATATCAGTAAAAACCATACAGGGAAGTGGAGATAGCAAATGTGATACTACTCAAACAGTTTTCAGTTTTGTAGCAGGAAAGTTTCATGGCATGCTCATGCAACATGGGCCTCCTTAATCCCATCATTTACCATAACCTGGGTAACTGACATATACAACAGGTGAATATACCAGTCATCACAAAGCCAAATCCCACATGGTTAGCATAGGAAACATAGTTGCTTCATTTGGGGTGTTCCACTTGGTATTTACTGGGAGAGCTGGGCAGCCCCTCTTCTTAGGATGAACACACTTAACAGTGGCTTTTGTCTAGTTCAACAGGTTGGCTGTTTCCTCCAAGACAACCTCCTGTGTGTCTTGATCACATATAGTCAACTGTGACTGCTCTATAGTGACCTATGGGTCCTGTATCAACCTAAATATGTTCTTGTACTCTACAGCATTCAAAACAAAAGACACAGCCCCCAAATTGGTTGCTCTAACAATTCATTTCAATAAATGTTTCTCAAGAAGCTGATACCAATCTATAAAACGAAACCATTCTTTCACAGTAAACCCTCTGGTGTCAGGTTTCTTGGTTTTGCCCTTCCTCCACATCGACTATCTTCTTGTTGACAAAAAAGGTCTTGATGTGCTTTCGGTTATCCCTGTACAACTATTCATTTTTAGGTGGCTTTGGTCCAAATGGCCTAAGCTCAGACTCACTGAAATATGAGTTTTGTCTAGCATCAAGCTCTGACCCAGCATTCTTACTTGTAGGTTAGCTATTACAGATAACAATCATGGTGAAGAATATTGTCTTTTTTTTTTATTAGGTTGCATTTCCTTATGCATCAAGTGAATCAAGTCCCCAAGACTTGGATCCACCTCTAAATTCCATTGGTAACTTTTACCCTTGGTAATGATTGCAGCACAGCTGCAGTTCCAAACCATAGGTGACCACATGGTGATCTGGGAATCAAAGTTTTCTTACCCCCACCCTTCTGTCCTTTCTCTTCAAAAAGCCACGTTGCTGTGGCTTTTTTTTCCTCTTCTAGCAAATCCCACTTTGTTGACACCAACTCCTCTAAGAACAACTCTTTTGGGTATCCCAGACCCAATTCCAGTGTGAGGGGGAGGGGATCCCTTCACACAAACACCACCAAGCAATTCTCAAACACAACAGGGTGTCTGAGAATTTAACCCAATTCTGATGCTACCTACCCTGAGATAGCATCAGATTCCACAGGTTAAGGACTCAGTGCTGCCCCTTACAAAGCTGTCCTTCATCCTGTACATCAGATGCCAGTTGCAAGCTCCTAGTTATTTCCTGGGTTTCTGATATTACTGACTATATTTAAAGATTTTTTTAAATTTATTTGACAGAGAGAGATCACAAGCAGGCAGAGAGGCAGGCAGAGAGAGGAGGAAGCAGGCTCCCTGCTGAGTAGAGAGCCCAATGTGGGGCTCGATCCTAGGACCCTGAGATCATGACCTGAGCCCAAGGCAGAGGCTTAACCCATTGAGCCACCCAGGCGCCCCTGATATACTGACTATAAATTGGAGTTTCCAAAGACTTCCTCCTCAGACTTCAGACACCAAGTCCAGGTTGTTACCTATACTTCTGACACACTATAAAGTCAGAAGGTCCCAGGACATCCTCCTTGGGTTCTTTTAATTTGCTAGAGTGGCTCACAGAAGGGAAGCACTTATGTTTACCACTTTATTATAGGATAGGATAAAAGATATGATCATCGGCCAGCACATAGGGGTATGAAGCTTCCATGCCCTCTCCAGCTACCTCACTCTCCTCTAATTTCATGTTAGAAGCAAGCAGAAGCTCACTGAATCCCGTCCTTTTGGGTTCTTATGGAGGCTTCATTGTATAGTAATGATTGACCCAGTCAATGGCTATTGGCTGTTTGACCTCCAGCCCCTCTCCCTTCCCTGGAGGTGGCAGGGCGGGGCGGGGGGAGGACTGAAAGTTCCAACCTTCTATTCACATGATTGGTCCTCCTGACAATCAGCCCCTGCCCTTGCATGGGGCCTAAAAGCCACTTTCATTACTATCAAGACACCTATGTTACCTTCATGACTCCGAAGCATTCTCAGGACCTGTGGATGACAACCAATATATCCAAGAAATATATTTCAGTCATCTATAAATTATACAATAACAAGGATACCCACTCTCCCTACCTTTTATCCTATATAGTACTAGAAGTCCTAGCCTCAGCAAAAAGAAATATAAATACAATTCATCCAAATTGTAGGTAAGAAGTAATGATGGCAGAATAAAAAACTCTCAAAGTGAGTTTAGAAGGCAACCACTTCAACATAGGATGGCTGTATTTTTCACTCAATGGTGAAAAACTGAAAGCTTTTCCTCTAAGATCAGGAACAAGATAAGGAGGTTCACTCTTCCCATTTTTATTCAACATAGTACTAGAAGCCCTAGCCACCGCATTCAGACAAGAAATAAAAGACATCCAAATCGGCAAATAATAACAGTTGTTACTTTGCAGCTGATATGTATAGAAAACCTTAAAAAGTCCACCAAAAAAATTAGAACAAATGAATTCAGTAGTTGCAGGATATAAATACAGAAATATACTACATTTCCATATACTAATAATGAAGTAGTAGAAAGAAATAAAACAATCCATTTACAACTGCACCAAAGAACAAAATACCTAGGAATAAACTTGAGGTGAAAGACCTATAATCTAAAAACTTTGAAACTGATGAAAGAAATTGAGAATGACACAAAGAAAAATGTACCATGCTTGTGGATTGGAAAAATATTGTTAAAATGCCTATATTACCCAAAGCGATCTACAAATTCAATGCAATCCTTATCAAAGTATCAACCACGTATTCCCCCCCTCCCGCCCCCACAGGACTAGAACGAATAATCCTAATTTGTATGGAACCAATTTGAATAGCCAAAGCAAACTTGAGAAAGAAGAACAAAGCTACAGTTATCAATTCCAGATCTCAAGATAATCTACAAAGCTATAATAAGCTATAATAACACAATATGCTGCTGGCACAAAAAGACACAAAGATCAATGAAACACAATTGGGTACCAGAAATAAACCCACACTTATATGATCACTAATCTACAACAAAAGGTGGCAAGAATATAAAATGGGGAAAAGACCTTCTCTTCAATAAGTGGTACTGAGAAAATGGACAGCTACATGCAGAAGAATGAAACTGGATCACTTCCCCACACCATACACAAAAATAAACTAAAAATGAATTAAGGACCTAAATGCAACATCTGAAATCATGCTGCTACTACTACTACTACTACTACTACTACTACTACTACTACTACTACTACTACTAATACTAGAAGAAAACATAAGTAGTTTCTTGGACTTCAGCCTTAGTAATATTTTTCTAGATAGGTCCTTTCACACAAGGGAAGCAAAAGTGAAAACAAACTACTGGGGACTATACCCAAATTAAGAACTTTCATACAGTGAAGGAAACCAACAAAATGAAAAGGCATCCTACTTAATGTAAGAAGGTATTTGCAAATGATATATTCCAATAAGGGGTTAATATCCAAAATATGTAAAGAACTTATACAACTTTACACACAGAAAATAAAAAATGGAACAACCCTACATATAATCTGATTAAAAATAAGCAGAGAACCTGAATAGATATTTTTCTAAAGAAGACCTACGGATGGATAATGGATACATGAAAATATGTTCTGCATCACTAACTCTTTAAGAAAATGCAAAAATCAAAACCACAATGAAATATTGCCACACCTATCAGAATGGCTAGTATCAAAAGGACAAGAAATAACAAGTGTTTGGAAAGGGAACCTTCATGGAAAACAGTATGGAGGTTCCTCAAAAAACTAAGAGCACAAATACTATATGATACAATAATTCACTTCTGGATATTGACCTGAAGAAACTGACAATATTAATTTGGAAAGATATATAAGCCCCTATGTTTATTGCAATGTTATTTATAATAGCTAAGATATGGAAACAACCTAAGTGTCCGTTGATAGATACATTATTATAGAAGAGGTGGTATATATTCACACAACGGAATATTACTCAGTTATAAAAAGGAATGAAATCTTGCCATTTGCACTAACATGGATGGACCTATAGGGTATTATGCTAAGTGAAATAAATCAGATCGACAAAGTTAAATACTGTACGATGTTGCTTATATGTAGAATCTAAGAAGATAAGTGAACAAAATGAGACAAAGACTCAAATACAGAAAAGAAACTAGTGGTTGCCAGAGTGGAGGAGGGAGGGGGCTTGGCAAAATAGGTGAAGGGGATAAGAGATAAAAACTTACAGTTATAAAGTAAATAAGTCACAGGGATATACAATAGAGCATAGGGAATATGGCCAATAATACTGTAGTAACTGTAGGATGACAGATGGTAACTAGACTTATTGTAGTGATTTTATGATGTATATAATTATCAATGCTGTACACTTGAAACTAATAGGATTTTGTGTGTTAACCATACTTCAAAAAACCCCAATGTATCATATTTAATGAATAAAAGGAATATACATGATCATTTTAGGAGCTACAGAAAATGTGTTTGACAAACTTGATACACATTTGTGACAAAAACCCTCAGTAAACTAAGAATGGCATGGGATTTTCTCAACCTGACAAATAGGATCTATAGTCTACAACTAACATGCTTGATGGTGAAATACTAAGTCGCTTTCCCCTTAAGATTCTGAACAAGACAAGAGCACACACTTTATGCCTTCTATTTAACACTGTATAAAATGTCCCAGCCAGACCTCGATGTAGGAAAAATTCAAAAGCAGAGATTGGAAGTAGTAAAAATACTTGAACATATTTAATGCAACCTGTATCAAAATAGCAACAGTATTTTTCACAGAGCTAAAACACTCCTGAGATTTGTATGGAACCACAGAAGATCTCAAATAGCCAAAGGAATGTTGAAAAAGAAAACCAAAGCTGGACGCATCATAATTCCATACTTCAAGTTATATTACAAAGCTGTGTGATCAAAACAGTATGGTACTGGCACAAAAATAGACACCTAGATCAATGGAACAGAATAGAAAACCCAGAAATGAACCTACAACTATATGCTCAATTAGTGTTC
This sequence comes from Potos flavus, assembly GCA_028534135.1. NCBI lineage: Eukaryota > Metazoa > Chordata > Mammalia > Carnivora > Procyonidae > Potos > Potos flavus. Next base: position 7,498 of record JAPYYM010004130.1, read on the forward strand.
AACAAAAAGGAAAGAATATTCAATTGGAAAAAGATACTTCAACAAATGGTATTGGGAAAACTGGACAGCAACATGCAAAAGAATGAAACTGGACCACTTTCTTACACCGAATACAATAAATTCAAAATGGATTAAAGACCTAAATCGAAGACCTGAAACCATCAAAATCCTAGAGGACAACACAGCAGTAACCTCTTTGATATTAGCCATAGCAATTTCTTTCTAGAGTGGTCTCCTGAGGCAAGGGAAATAAAAGCAAGAATAAACTATTGGTACTTCGTCAAAATAAAAACTTCTGCACAGTGAAGGAAACAAAACTAAAAGGCAACCTATGGAATGGGGGAAGGGATCTGCAAATGACCTGTTCGATAAAGAGTTAGTACACAAAATACATAAAGAACTTTTAAAAACTCAGCACCCCAACAATGAATAATCTAATTAAAAAAATGGGAAGAATAGACATTTTTCCAAAGAAGACCTAAAGGAGGCCAACAGACACATGAGGAGTTGCTCAACATCACTCATCAGGGAAATGCAAATTAAAACTACAGTGAAATATCCCCTCATACCTGTCAGAATGGCTAAAATCAGTACCACAAGAAACAAGTGCTAGCGAGGATATGGAGAAAGGGGAACCCTCTTGCACTGTTAGTGGAAATGCAAACTGGTACAGCTACTCTGGAAGACATTATGGAGGGTCCTCAAAAAGTTAAAAATAGAACTACCTACAATCCAGCAATTGCACAACTGGGTATATACCCAAAGAATACAAAAATACTAATTCAAAGAGATACATGCTCCCCGATGTTTATAGCAGTATTGTCTACAACTCCTCTAAACTATGGAAACAGCCTGTGTCCATTGACTGATGAGTGGATAAAGAAAATGTGGTATATATATTGAGCGGACTATTACTCAGCCATAAAAGGAATGAAATCTTGCCATTTGCAGGCACACAGATGGAGGTAAGAGTATTATGCTAAGCAAAATAAGTCAGAGACAGATACCATATGATTTCATGTATATGTGGACTTTAAGAAACAAATGAGCAAAGGGGGTAAAAAAAAAAAAAAAAAAAAAGAGGCAAACCAAGAAACAGACTCTTAACTATAGAGAACACATGAAAGTGTTGAACCTGAAAGTAATATTACACTGTATGTCAACTAAATGGAATTTAAATAAGTTAAAGAATTTTGAAATGTTTGCCTTAAAAAAACTACATGGTCATGTTGTTTAGAAATGTAGATATGAAATTCTGAGGAATAGGACTACGCAGCTACTAAAATATAGGAGGCTAGCAAGATAAATTTATAATAATCAATTGCACTTCTACATAGCAGCTGGAAACAACTGGCAGTAGAAATTAAGAAATAATACCACAAACAATGACATCAAATAGTATTAAACTTGATTATTGCTGATGGGATTGTATCAACCAACTGATTTCACCCTTAGGTATTTTCCCCAAAAGAAGTGAAAACCTATGCCCACACACAAATAGAGTAAGAGACTTTTACATTAATGTTTATAGTAGAAAATTAAAACCTGAGGGATATAGAAGGATATAAAATATAGAGTAAAAATATTGCCTCCTTCTCCAATCCTCTTCTTTTGATATATTCACTGTTAATAGTATGTCATATCATTCTGGACTTTTCAATGCATAAGTAAGCACTATATAAAACAATAAAAATTGTTACACAACTGCCTTTATCACAGCATAATGCAACATGGATATTAAGTCAATAGCTTTTCAAACAGCGGATGATGGCACTATAGTTTACTTAATAGATTTCCTATTAACAGTTAGGCTATTCATGTTTTACAACTACAAAGTTTTAGAACACATCTACATATTTTTATATACTTGTGTAAGTCATTTAGAATTTTTAGAAATGAAATTTTAAGTTCTAATAGTTACTAGCAAATAGCCCTTCAATATCTTGCCAGGTACACACTTATCAATAGCATTCTTGAAAATTTACTGTAAAATAGAATGATGCATAATCAAATAAGTTCATTTTTTCTCTTTCCATTGCTCACCTTACTTTGAGAAAGCTCTCTCTTGCTTATAGCTAGGTTTAGTTCGGGAAACCTAAGGGGCCACACCATCAGCTTCTTTGTAGCTTCAAGTTCAAGAACCCAGTCTTGGAACACTAAATATGTCATTTGTAGGTATTATTTATACATCCTTTCTTGTTCTAAATATTTAGAAACATCTGGGGTTCCACTTTTTAAGTGGTGGAATTAACTCAAGTGTGAGACTAGTAACAGATGTTTTTGATTTTAATTTTATCCATATGGTTTCTTTTCTAAAGATAAAAGAACATATCTTCATAACCTATCTTTACTGATTAACTTCGTACTAGTGCAATGTTCTCACCATGCACTTAATTCATTAACAATGAAATGCTCTTTTCGATATCTAACCATTCCTAAGAGCTAAAGCAGCTCCTATTCAAAATATCTTGGCTAGAAGAGTAAGTTTTTCAACCAGGTAGGAATTACCTAAATTACCTAAAAACACAACACTAAAACTGTAATTAATGGATACTAACAGATACTTATAAGAAATTGGTTACAATACTATAAGAATTGGTTACAAACCACTCATTCAGTAAAGCCCTACTATGTGTAGAACACTGACAGGCTTTAAAGAGACTGTGTACTTTATTACCCTATTAAACATTTACTAAATGACATCAGAATCTTTAGTAAACTAAAGCCTTGGAAACCACTTACATGAGCCTTTTCACCTTAAGAGAAAGTAACTAGGGGCGCCTGGGTGGCTCAGTGGGTTAAAGCCTCTGCCTTCGGCTCAGGTCATGATCTCAGGGTCCTGGGATCGAGCCCCGCATCGGGCTCTCTGCTCAGCGGGGAGCCTGCTTCCCCCTCTCCCTCTGCCTGCCTCTCTG
>JAPYYM010004131.1:0-10411 GCA_028534135.1 Potos flavus
TTTTTTAAATTTCAAAGTATGATTTTATATTTATGTGCAAACTATGAAAGAAAGCATCATGATTACAACCTTTCAGAGCTTGTTTTTCAACAGTCACATGGTTTACGATTATGAGAATCTGAATACGAAATTGTCTCACTGCCAAAAATACCATAAGTTTAATATACCTACAATTCAGTCAAGACAGTATCAACAATATGGTTGAAAAGCATCACAGTTTGAACCTTTTCAGACTTCATCCCATTGAGTAAATTACTTGAACTTATCCAACTGGGTATCGTACTGGGTAATGGCTGTATTTTGAGTCATGATTGGAGAAAGTCTTCTTTCTTCTTTCTTACAGTACAATCTTAATTATTTTAAAAGGTAACCAGGGAGTTAATCAGTTATGGTAAATAAGCTAGAAGAACACAGAATGTAATTAAAAAAAAATACTTGGAAAATTTCCTTATCTGGTTAATATTTTGGTTGAAAGAAACAGAGATTCATTCTAGCATAACATAACCCAGTAGCTGTCATACATATTATCCTCTGTAGATGATGCATAGGGTCTTTGTTAGATTCTTATGGCTGCTATAACCCTCCCCTACAAACAGGGTAGCTTAGAACAACAGAAACTTACTCTGTCCATACTTTCGGAGGTTAGAGGTCTGAAATCAGTATCACTGGGCCAAAATCAAGTTGTCAACCGGAGCACACTCCCCCTAGTGGAGACTCTGCCCCCTGCCTCTTCCAGCTTCTGATGTCTACCAGAATTCCTCCATTTGTAGCACATTATTCCAATCTTCAAGGCCAGCATCCTTACACCTCTCTCACTCTCACCTTCGCATCATCTTATCCTCTCTGTGTAGTCCAATTTGACTCTTTCTCCCTCTTAAAAAGACACATGTGATTACATTTAGGACCCATCATGATAACCTAGGATATAGCTCTGTCTCAATATCCTAATTACATCTGCAAAGTCTTGGGCACATACAGCAACGTTCACAAGTTCTGGGCTTTAGGATCTGATATCTTTGGGTCCATTAATCAGCCTAGTACCATGCTCTAGTAGAATCCAGTCCAGCTAACGGTCTACTCTTGCTGAGAGAGAGAGAGAGAGAGAAAGAGAGGTCTTCCGAATATTACCTCGTCATTTTGTCATTACAAGGACATAGAAAGAACTATGCTAGTAAGTAAACTAGGAATGAAGACCATGGGTATAAGTCACTTTCACGAAAATGAAGTCACTGCAGTGTTAAACAGTGTAACTGGTGAGGAGGCTTTACTACCTCCAGAACTGAAGCTTAATCTTTGAACACTTAAAATTAATTTTAGGTACAATTTATTTCATTCTTCTTCAAAGTTATACAAGAAATAGTTATAGGTAATTTTATTTTAATCACAGTGATTATGAAGATTCAAAATACCCCATTTGGGCTTTAAGGACCAAATACAGAAATGGAGACTCACTCTTCTGAGGACTTTTCATGTGGAACAGAAGAGGCGACACTCAGTTATAATGAAATTAATTTGTTTCCCAGGTCTTTTAAGTAAGACAGAAACATAAGGTTTTTAATAACCATGCTTGTCATAAATCACACACATATTAAACCCACATACAGCACAAATACTTTATTTAGGAGTCTGGTCTTTCTATTTTCAATTTAAAAAATCCTTTTCGTTGACCTTTTAATAATTGCTTAATTAATACCCGCTAATAAGGATGACTGCAATTAGCCAAAAGCTTGATTGTCCATTAAGAAATTGACAAGGTTACAATAGGTAACACCTGTCAAAGAACTATTATTTCTTAAGGTCACAGTACAATTTTCTTAGAGTTCTATTATTATTTAAATATGCATAATTTCTTAATGCAATCAAATGCCTGTCTCGTCAGAGAACTATGAAAAAGCTAAGGGACAAAAATCACAAACATTCTAGTGTACATTAATACTGTCGAGTCTACTGGGCTTGGGACAGTGACAACACTAGCAGTTTAGAAAAATAAAGAAACATTTCAGAAATTCTTTACCTATTGCTTCCTAGGAAAAAGAGCATATAGAAACAGTTGAAAAACTCTAAATAGAGAAAGGAAATTTGGCCATGATGAGAATGTATCACTGTTGGTAGCTATTAACCTAAATGGAGGGGAAATTGTACCTACACTCAAAAATGGAGATTTATTTTTTTAATCCATTTTAACTACGCAGTTGTGGTTCTGCACAACATGGACAGGGGTCAAATAAGAATAGAGCGGTTCAGGTTAAACAGAAATACTTTACTATTGTTTTTCCTGAGAATTTGAACAATGCATCTGTATTAATGGTAAGGCTTTCTATAGCCTTAGGATTTGTGCATGTCTGTCTTCATGTTACACTTCAATAAATAAGTTTATTGAAAACATCTCTATCAAAAAATTATAAGCATATAATGCCTTCCAGATCATTTACCTTTTCCTTGTTATTACGTCCATTGAGTACTTAACAAATTTATAACAGTAGTTTAATGCAATTTTACATTTGCAATATCATTTATTTTCTCAAATAGCATAATGTATTTTATGGATGTTTGACCTCAGGTAAAGTAGAATAGTGCTATTTGGAAAGCCAATTATGTGAAAAATATGTATGTCCATTCTGCCCATAAAGCAAATGTAAAGATAATAATGTTTTTGAGACAGTACGTTTTTCACTAGTTGACTGGATGTTTTATCCAGTCAACACAGGGCATTAAAATTTCAGGAATAAAACACATTAAGGCTAGGACAAAAGGATCAATGCTTGTTTTGAGCTTCAAATTGATTTATTGATAAATTATCGTTAAATGAGATTATTAAGGATTGATACTAGGACTGAGACCAAACTACCTCTCATTTCTGGACCTAAGCCTGGGGAGAGGTATGGAATTTAAGGAGAGAAGGATGGTGCCCTGTTATCTCCCACTGGTATATTTGGAGAGACAGTGCCCTCCACTCCTGTGATGGGGCCATTAGAGTGTGACGGGGTGGGGCAGAGGGAAGGTTTAAGATAGTGCTTGCACTCGCTCTTGGCCTGTGCCAAATAACACCTTAATTAACGAGAAGCCTCTAGCTAGAGACACAGAAGAGAGGCTCTGAAACTTGGAAAAAGACCAGACATTGAGAGGAGCAGGCCTCAGGTACAAGCTATGCCCAGAAGACACAACTGTCCCAACTTTCTCATCTCGGAACCTGCCTGAAGACATCGCTAGTGATCAAGGAAACTCCAGGGCACCCTCAGAGGGGAGGATGGACTTCCTAAGGGAAGCTGGCCATAGAGCCGATGACAGCCACTGAACACCTATCTTCACCACAGCACCCTTAGAAGGAGGAGTGTGATAGGAAACTTTGCAAGAGGAAGACCTCATTAAAACTGATCACTTCAAATTTCAAACTGATGATCTTTAAATCTAGCATTTTAGCTCCAAGCTACCCCTGCTTACATTAATATGAATTCATAGAGGAATTCAGAGCAAAATGAAAACACGAAGGATAATTCTCTTTCCCTTGTTTGCATGCTTTAGAGTGTAACTTTTCACTTCCTTATGCATGTTTTTTAAAAGTTATCTATAAGAGCAATCTGCAAAGTGAAGCTTGCACACATGCAGAAGTTCAGTAAGACTTCCCAAGAGATAGAAGGTTATATTTCACAGGCATCAATTTTCGGGTGCCAGTCTTTCTAAAATGTATCTTCTTGACCATGCAGCTGGGGGTCAAGGTGTCTTGCTCTTCTCTCCCACACTGCCTTGTCTCCCACTGTACAATTACACGCATAAATTCACCTATGTGTTACCTTCACATGGTGCATCTCCCTAGGGTGGGAAAACCTCCAGGACAAGAGACAATGGGCCAGCTCAAAGCATCAGTCTCTTCAAATCTTCCCAAGAATGTGAGTTTGTGGTAGATGCCTTCCTTAGAGTCTGTTAAAGTAAAAACTCTTGCATTAGAAATCGGATCTTTGGGTTCCTTCCTGTTTGAAATGTCCTGAATTCAAGTGTACTGCTGAGTGGATGTCAGATGTTTCATTTAAAATCCTCTTTTATCCTAGAATCTTTTCAAAGAATGCTCTTAGTGGAAAGTTCATTTTGCCAGTCGTCATTTTGTTTGCCCATAGCTGACTTTCCTATTCCTTTGTGCTCAGTTGTGCATCTTAAGGGAGGCAGCTGCCCCCCCCAACCCCATAAGCCATATTTTCCAAATTTCTTAGTCAAATTCCTTTCGTTAGAGGAACTCATGGGAAAAAGGAAGACAGGAAGATAGGAAAAAGAGTCTCTTGCTACCAGTCTCTAGAGACACGAGAAAGCTAGATAGTCAATGCTTTTTGCAATTCTGGTGCTTTCAGCACGTACCCACGTACGTCCTTAGATGGAGGATCAGTGCTCAGAGTCTCTTGGAGCTCCCAACACCTTTGTGGGGTTGCCTCTTCTCTGTGCACGGGCTCCAGAAAATCCTCTATGGTTCTGAGCACTGGTAACCTCAAACCCGACCCATCCCTCAGCTGTGATCATATATCCCTGCAGTTTAAAATGTATCTCTGTCCTCCTTTTCCAGGTCTTCTATCTATATAATATCCATTTTCTGCATTAATTCTCTATGACTGGATCCTGACTGATGGAGAGCAAAGAAAGCATCAATAAGACAATAAAATCAGTGGCTCCAGATTCCATTCAAGGAACAAATTCTTGTTCAGACAACATGCCTTATCCACCCATCCTTCTGAGAACTGGACTACTCAAGATTTGTTAACAGCGTGCTGAGAAATATGAATTCGTGACAATATCTGACATCACTGCATTGTCATTACTCATAGTAAGGAGAAAAAGCTTGGTAAGATGGCTCACTGACCCACGTCTCAATTTTACCTGCATATTATGCATGATTTCAGGGACAAGGAATTGCAAATTTCTGTACTTTGCCTCCAATAAATCAGGGCTAAGTTTTATAGTAAAATATTGGAAATAAGTTAGTCGAATATTTTCTTGAACATTTATTCAGGATCAGAGCAGAAATATTTGTATTAACTTTTGTCAGGTAATTATTAGATACTAAGAATTTATATTCATTTTTTTAAACTAGGGCCCAAATACCAAGCTTGCTGTTATTTTTCAACCAATTCTCTATTCATTTATTAATGGCTTGAGAGAAATTTTGTCCAGGTTAATTCTTTGCATTTTGTCCAGGTCAGTTTTTGCATTTGTGTTTGGACTCACATCCCTTCACATCGGTCTGGGAAAACACCTCTGTTTCTCACCTTCCATCTTTCTACCCATTCTTTGCCCTCAATATATAAACATACTCCAATTTATTCCAGCTAAGTAATGATGATCATAATGATTATAATGACAATTATGCTAATGGTGGCAATTGTAATGATAATGTCAAAACTCTCCCTAGCCCCTCTATCATTTCTCTTTAATTATATTGCCTCCTCTCCCAAGGTAATCTTTTTTTTTTTTTTTTTTATGAGTTGTCTACATTCATGGCTCTACTAATTCATTCCCATGAATTACTGTTTTCCTTTGCACTTTTACCCTTCATATTATTTTGGTACATCTGGCACTGCTGACAAGTTTCTTTCTTGAAATTCTTTTCTTTTGCGGTTTCCAAAATAATTTTCTAATACTTTGCGGTAGCCTCCACAAGCAGATTCCCTCCCTGCCCCCACATCCACCGCTATGTCTTCCCCAAGTAAACTTCTGCACCTTTTACCTTCCAAAAGGTGGTCACTTTTCTACTTGTAGACCTACAGTTTTTGTTCTCTCAGACCTCCAATTGACTTCCTGGGTGTTCAGAATAACTTGGTAACTATGTAGGGGTGTTCAAGGGATGAGACAAGCTCAAGGACATCCTACTCCTCCGCCATCTTAACTCCCAACTCCTCTGCTGTTTACTTCTTAGTTTTTATTTCACCTCTGCCATTTTCACTATGGTTCCTTCTTCGGTAACTTTTCCAATATCCACCTGAAATTTTTATATTTTCTAACATCTTGTCATATCATATGTTCTCCCTAGGAAACCTCTTATATACCCACAGATTCAATTATATGTATGTTGAAGATTTCCAAATACTTACATCCTGCCTAGTTCCCTATATTCCTGATCCCTTTATTCAATTGTATGTTGGTTGTATTTTTCTGGTTTCCATGTGGAAATTGAAATTCTAAATACCCAATATCTAATTTATCATTATCACCTCAAAAGCTAATGCCCAATTGAGTGATAAGACCCCTCTAGTTGCCCTTATCAGAGATCTAGAAGTAATCCCTAGTTCCTGCATCTTTATTCCCCACTTAAAATAAGCATTGAGCAATGCATAGAACTGTAACTAATACTTGTAATGTTAATAACAACCAACAAAACTGTTAATATTGCCAGGATTTCCATGCTTTCCACCTTGATCTATTCAACACGATCCCAGTCAAAATTAAAAACCTCTACTCTGAGAAAGACAGTGTTTAAAATAAATAAATAAATATACAGGCTACAAACTGGGAAAATATTTTGCAAAACACATATCTGTGGGAAGCTTTCTATCCAAAGCATCTTAATTCTTAAAATTAAACAATACAAAACAGTGCAATTAAAAAGTGAGCAAAAGATCTGAACAAACACCTTCTCAAAGAAGGACGTACAGACGGCAAATAAGCACATGAAGCGATGCTCAACATCACATAGCCTGAGGGGTTTGCAAATGAAAACAATGAGACACCACATCTATTAGAACAGCTCAGATCCAGAACACTGACGACACCAAACGCTGGTGAGGATCTGGAGCAGCAAGAACTCTCACTTACCACCAGTGGGAAGGCAAACTGGTACAGCCACTTCAGAAGGCAGCTGGTGGTTTTTTTTTTACAAAGCTAAATCTATTCTCACCAAATAATCCAGCAATCAAACTTCTTAGTCCTTACCAAAACTATTAAAAACTTATGTGCACACAAAAACTGCACACAGATGTTTATAGCAGCTTTGTTTTTAAGTGTCAAAATTTGGAAGCAACCAAGGTGACCTTTCGTAGGTGAGGAGATAACCTGTGGTATATCCAGACAATGGACTATCATTCAACAGGAACAAGAAAAAGACTCTCAAACCATTAAAAGACATGAGGAAACTTAAAAAGCACACTGCTAAGTGAAAGAAGGCAATCTAAAAAGACCACACGCTGTATGAATCCAACGGCAAAACAAAAGGCAAAACCATAGAGACAGTAAAAGATCGGCAATTTCTTTTGAGTCAGAGAGATGGGGGGATGAAACTATAAAGCACAGGGTGCATTAGAGCAGAGAACCTCTCCTGTATGATACTGTAATGGTGGATACATTACATTGTACATTCCTGTGGATCCCCAGCCCATAAAACTATACAAGATAAAAAATGAACCCAAATATAAACCCAAATGTGGACTCTTGTTAATAATAATGCATCAGTTTGGGTTTGGGTTCATCAACAGTAACAAACGTCCACCCTAATGCAAGAGGTTTATAATACAGAAAACCAAGATAGCAGTTGAGAAGGCATATGGAATGCTTGGTACTTTCTTTTCAATTTCTTTTTTTTTTTTTTTCAAGATTTTACTTATCTATTTGAGAGATAGAGAGAACGAGCAGTGGGGAGGGGCAGAGGGAGAGAGAGAGAGAGAAAGAGAGAAAGAGAAAGAGAGAGAGAGAGAGAGAGAGAGAGAGAGAGAAAGAGAGAGAGAGAGCTAAGCAGGGAGCCTGATTCTGGGCTGGATCCCAGGACCTGAAGATCATGACCTGAGCTGAAGGCAGATGCTTAACTGACTGAGCCACCCAGGCACCCCATTTTCTGTTCAATTTCTCTGTAAACTTACAACTACTCTAAAATATAAAGTCTATTAATTTAACACACACACACACACACACACACACACACAGAGGTGTCACTTAAATCTGTTCCCTTCAGTCCATCATGCTGGCACTCCCTTTGTTCAGACCTATGGGGGGAGCTCACCACTACCACTGGAATAGCGCTCTAGCTAGTGAATTTGTCTTTAGTTCATTCAGCTTAAATCCATCTTCCACAATGCTTCCAAAGTGTTTCCTTCTCGGCTGAAAGTTTTATTATGGTACTTTCCTGTTTCAAATCTCTCCATCTGCTCACTATTTAACCTGCACGGTCTTTCATCAATCATTTGGCATTAGCAAACTAATTACAGTTGTGCTGTGCGTGCTATTCTATTTGCTTGTGACACTCTCAGCTCAACCACCCACCTGTGCCTCACACCCTACCTACCTGCTGAATTTTTCTAAAACGTTAACTTGTCCTCTTATCTCTGTGCTATTCTTCTGAATTCTAGGTTGAAATCACTAGTTTTCTCAACTGCTTGCACCCCACACTGGTGTAGTCAAGGGCAAAGGCCATGGGTTTTTGCCCTTTTACCAGCTGCACATGCATCTTTATACCAGCAAGACCCAGAACAGTTTAGCTCAAGAATGCATGTAATACATTCAGTTTTGATATGTGAATGTATTCAATATATACCACATGAGACAAGCAACTTCGAGTAGGACATATAGATTCTCTTTAGGGGCAGAGAGGCAAAATATTGTTTTTCCTCTGCTAGAAGAGAAAAAAATCAATGAGGGATAGCGAAGGAGATGCTCAGAGGTGCTAGGGAGTTTTGGAAAAGAAAGTAAAATGAAAAAAGCCATGCTTGAAGAAGAGGAATTAGGTATTGGAGTAAAGGGAGGAGGATAAAAGAAAGACACTGGATGGGAGACGCGTTCCCTGACTTCAGCCATAATGCAGAAGTGGGGCAACAGAGTCTGTGGAAGGGAAGTGACCGTGAAAATGAAATCAGAAGGTCAAAGACTAAAAAGTTCAGCGGTTCCCGGGGACTGGGCCCAGGGACTGGGCCCAGGGACTGAGTCATATGGTCCAGATTCTGCCAGGAAGACAGCAGTCAGCACTGGGACTGTGGACAGCAATTCGATTCAGAGCGAGAGATTTAATTCAAAATAAACTACCGTCATCAAAGAAAATTTAATGTAAAGTTAGGAGGTTTGGGCTATTCTTACAACTCCAGAACAGGCTCTTCTTTACTACCTGACAGGATTCTTATTTTTCCTTCCATGTGCTGGTACAACAAGCAGACAATAAAATACATCACAGGCATCATGTATTCATTTAAAATAAGGAGGTGCATTAAATAGAATCATGTTGTCAAATTATTTGCAATGATCCAAGTATTCTCCCAGTAATTACACCTAATGCATGATTTATTCCAGGTCTATTAGTAGATTAAAAATATTTTTCTCCTTTATTGATGCTCTCTTATTAATTATACCCAAACATGATTTACTTCATGCTTATGAATAGATTATAACTATTCGTCGGACATTTTTTTCTCCAATACTAATGACACCACTCCGCAGGAAAGCCTTTATTTATTAAATATAACTGTGGTTTAAACTTAATAGCAATTCCTAAACTATTTTTCACTTCTCCCTCTAGTATTTTCAAGGAATCTCTCTCTAGTGGCTTATTCCTGTCTAGCCTACATTTTAAATAGGTTATTCTTTCTAACTCTTGGCCTTTTGCTAACCACTTTTTCTGGGGGCACATTTTTTTTTTTCTGGGGGCACATTTTTTTCTCTTCAGCCATTTCTTGCCCGCCTTCCTCATTTATTTTTACTTAACCCCTTACAATTTGTCTTCTGCAAGCCCTTCCACGGAAATGGTTCTCTAAAAGGTCATCACTGACTTATATCTTGCCACATCCCATAGAATCATTCTCCTTGACCTTCTGTGGCATTGAACAGCATTCAAAGTGTCTGCTGTATTGTTACTATTTCCAAATAAATATGATCATCTTTCCAGAGATGAACTGTGAGATTGCCTAAAGAGAGTGAAATCATTCTAGAATAGGAAAAGGTTTCTGAAAGTGAGGCCCTTTTAAGCCAAGATGTAGAAATAATTATATAATATTCCAAGTGTTTAAGATAGCTCTTTCTTGAAATTCTTTCCTTATTCTCTGACGTCATAGCTCATCCTTCTTTAGAAGCCACTGACCCCATTACAATTTTTTTTCCTCCTTTCTCTGGGAATCTCCTGAAGGATCAGCATTTAAGCCTGTGATTTTCCTCTGTATGTACTTTCTGAAATATAAGCCACCCATCCTGGCTCTCTACAGGCGGGAAGCAAAGGGAAAATACAACTACTTAATTGCATATCATAATTAGTGCCCACTAATAGGTGAAAGAGAGAAAATATTCAAGTACTTCTAATCTCAAATTGTTTATGTCTACCTTCCCTGTTTTTCATATAGCAATGTTGCATTCTATTATCAATTACGTGTATCAGTTCACTTGTATTATGACCGTCTTCTCTTCCCTCTGCTGACTCAGCCCCCTCTTTGACTTCCTGGCTCTGACAGTTGGTGGAAATTGGGAG
>JAPYYM010004132.1:0-10411 GCA_028534135.1 Potos flavus
TGGAAAGAGGCAAGATGCCCTTCAACAGACGAATGGATCAAGAAGATATGGTCCATATATACAATGGAATATTATGCCTCCATCAGAAAGGATGAATACCCAACTTTTGTATCAACATGCACGGGACTGGAGGAGATTATGCTGACCAAAATAAGTCAAGTAGAGACAGTCAGTTATCATATGGTCTCACTTACGTGTGGAGCATAAGGAAAAACATGGTGGACATTGGGAGAAGGAAAGGAAGGGTGAATCGGGGGAAATCGGAGGGAGAGATGAACCATGAGACACTGTGGACTCTGAGAAACAAACTGAGGGTTTTGGAGGGGAGGGGGTTAGGGGTTGGGTGAGCCTGGTGGTGGGTATTGCGTGGGCACGTATTGCACGGAGCACTGGGTGTGGTGCATGAACAATGAATCTTGAAACACTGAAAAAATAAAATAAAATAATACTATAATGATAAAAAAAAGAAAAAAGAAAAAGGAGGTTCTTGTGGATTTCAGTTGCTTCACAAGGGAAGGATAAATGGACGTAAGCCTTTCCAATTAAATATGAGAAACTGAGTGGCTATGTTACAGAGAGCTAACCAAGAAAAAGAGATGAGGTTATAATCCACTGTGTCTTCCCGGGAAGCCACCCCATAGCTCTCTGCCAGCTAGAACCACAGTGACAGGGTGGGCTGAGTGCCCGTAGGCAGTCAGAGCAACATTCCATTCTGGCTTGAGTCCCCTCCCAGGGAGGGTGAGTGTGGTGTCCAGACATTGCCTGGGAAACAGGCCTGCACATCTGCAGTTAGGAGGGGAATACAGAACGTGGACCAAGTTGTCCTTAAACTTGGGAACATCTACGAAATCTGTGGCCAGAGATATCAAATCCCTTTTCCTGGAGGAAAACTTAATTGAGAGCTTAAGGCTTTTACTTCTGATTTTATTTATCTTTTTTGCTCATTTTTAAAATTAATTTATTTCTCAAAATTTTTATTATTGCAATATAGTTGATATAAAATGTTATGTTAGTTTTAGGTGTACAACATAGTGATTCCACAATTCTTTACATCACCCAGTGCTCACCACCAAAGAGTAGGTCACCATACAACATTATTACGATATTATTGACTACATTCCTTCACTGTACTTTCAATCTCCGTGACTTACTTATTTTATAACTGGATGTTTGTAGGGACATCTGGGTGGCTCAGTTGGTTAAGCATCTGCCTTCAACTCAGGTCATGATCCCAGGGTCCTGGGACTGGGCTTTGCATCAGAGTCCCTGCTCAGTGGGAAGCCTGCTTCTCCCTCTCCTGTTCTCCCTGCTTGTGTGTTCTCTCTCTCTGCCAAATAAATAAAATCTTAAAAAAAAAATAACTGGAAGTTTGTGTCATCTAGTTTGCGTATCCTCCCCCAGCAACCACCCGTTTGTTCTCTGTATTTATGAATGTTTCTGTTTTTTGTTTGTCCATCTGCTTTGTTTTTTAGATTCCCCATATAAGTGAAATCATATAATGCTTGTATTTCACTGTCTGCCTTATATCACTTAGTAGAATACCCTCTGGGTCCAACCATGGTGCTGCAAATGGCAAGATTTCATTCTTTTTTGTGGCTGAGTAATATTCCTTTGTATGCATGTATCCATTTTCTTTATTGATTCATCTGTTGACATAGTTTTAGGTTGTTTTCACCTCTTAGCTTTGGTAAATAATGTTGCAATAAACATGGGAGTGTAGACATCTCTTTAAGGTCATGATTCCAATTCTTTTGGATAAATACACAGAAGTAGGACTGTTAGATCCTATACCAGTTCTATTTAAAAAAAATTTTTTTTAGAAATCTTTGTATTATTTTCTGTAACACTGCACCAGTTTGTATTCCCACCAACAGTGCACAAGACCTCCAATTTCTCCACATCCTTGCCACCACTTGTTATTTTCTGATTTTTTTTGATAGTAACAATCCTAACAGATGTGAGATAACATCTCATATCTCCTTGTGGTTTTGATTTGCATTTTCCTGATGATGTGTGATGCTGAGCATCTTTTCATAAATCTGTCAGCCATCGATATATCTTCTTGGATATATGTCCATTCAAATCCTTTGCCTATTTTCTTAATCAAGGAGTTCAGTTTCTTTTCTTTGTTGCTATTGGGTTGTAGAAATTTCTTATGTTTTTTAGATATTAACTCCTTAGCAGATATGTGATCTTCAAATATTTTCTCCCATTCTGTAGTTTGCCTGTTCATTCTGTTGATAGTTTCCACTGCTGTGCAGAAGCTTTTTAGTTTGATGTAGTCTCATTTGTTTGTTTTTGCTTTTTCACCTGTGCTTTTGGTGTCCTATCTGGGAAATCATTGCTAAGGCCAATGTCATTAAGACTTTCCCGTATGTTTTCTAGTAATTTTATAGTTCTAGGTCTTACATTTAAGGCTCTAATCTATTTTGAGTTGATTTTTGTGTATGGCATAAGGTTAAGAGTCCAATTTCATTCTATTGCATGTGGATATCCACTTTTCATAACACTATTTATTAGAAAAACTATCCTTTCCCTGGTGTGTATTCTTGGCACATTTGTCAAAGATCAGTTGCCCATGGGTTCATTTCTGGGCTTTCTATTCTGTCCCACTGATCTATATGCCTATATATTTTGTATACTGTACTATACTGATTGGGTTACTGTAACTTTGTAACATGCTTTGAAATCAGGAAGTGTGAGACCTCCAGCTTTTTTTTTTTTCCTTAAGATTTTACTTATTTATTTGAGAGAGAGAGAGGACGTGAAAGAGAGCATGATTGGGGGAGAGAGGGTTGCAGAGGGAGAGGCAAAAGCAGATTCCCCACTGAGCAAGGAATCTGATGTAGGGTTTAATCCCAGGACTCTGGGACCAATGGCCTGAGCTGAAGGCAGATGCTTAACCAACCGAGCCACCCAGGTATCCCTGTTCTTTTTTTTTAAACATTCACTTGTTAGAGAGGGAGAGAGAGCACAGTGGAGAGGGGCTGGGGGAGAGGGAGAGAGAAAGTTTAAGCAGACTTTGCAAGGAGTGTGGAGCCCAATGTGGGGCTCAATTGCATGACCCTAAGATCATGACCTGAATGATCATGAACTGAAACCAAGCGTTAGATGCTTGACCAACTGCACCACCCAGGTGCTCCATGTTCTTTTTTCTTTATTTTTCCAAGATAGTTTTAGCTATTCTGTGTTATTGGTGGTTCCATGTGAATTTTAGGATTGTTTTTTTCTATGTCTGTGAAAAACGTCATTGGGATTTTGATAAGGATTTCACTGAATCTGTGTATCACTTTGGGTAGTATGGACATTTAAACAACTTTTCCAACCCATAAGTCTTCCAATCCATAAACATGGATGTCTTTCCATTTATTTGTGTCTCCTTTAATTTCTTTCAACAGTGTTTTGTAGTTTTCAGTGTACAAGTCTTTTGACTTCTTAGTTATATTTATCCTAAGTATTTTATTCTTTTTATGCTTTTATAAATGTTTCCATTTCCTTTTTGTACTGTTTGTTGCTGGCATATAGGAACACAACTGATTTTTGTGTGTTGATTTTGTATCCTGAAATTTTAGTGAATTTGGTTATTAGTTCTAACAGTATTTTTGTGGGATCCTTTAAGATTTTCTACTTATAAGATTGTTTTATCCACAAACAGGGAGACTTCTACTTCTTTTCCAATCTGATGCCTATTATTTCTTTTTCTTGCCTAATTGCTATGGCTAGAACTTCTAATACTATGTTGAATAGAAGTGTGAACTAGACATCCTTGTTTTGTTCCTGATCTTGGAAGAAAAACTTTCAGTTTTTCACCATTGAGCATTCTGTTAACTGTGGACTTTTATTATACTGAAGCAATTTCCTTCTATTTCTAGTTGGTTGAGAGTTTTATCATGAAATGGTGTTGAATTTTTTTCAAATGGTTTTTTGCATCTCTCAAGATAATCATGTAATTTCGGTCATTTATTCTGGTAATATGGTACATCACATTTATTGGTTTTCATATATTGAACTATCCTTGAATTTCAAGGATGAATCACACTTAGTCATGGTGTATGATTCTTTCAATGTGCTGTTGAATTTGGTTTGCTAGTATTTTGTTGAGGATTTTTGAATGTACATCCCTTAGGGATGTTGGTCTGTAGTTTTTCATTTTGCTTCTAGTGTCCTTTTCTGGCTTTGATACCAGGGTAATGATGGCCTCATAAAATAAGTTTGGAAGTTTTCCCTCCTTCTCAACTTTTTGGAAGTGTTTGAAGAGGATGAGTGTTAATTCTTCTTTAATATTTGGTGGCATTCACCAGCAAAGCCATCTGGGCCAGGGCTTTACCTTCTTGGGAAGTTTTTGATTACTAACTCAATATTTGTACTAGTTATAGGTCTATTCAGATTTTCTATTTCTTCGTGATTTAGTGTTGGCAGATCATGTTTCTAGGAACTTACCCATTTCTTTTAGGTTATCTGATTTGTTGGCATATAATTGCAGAAGGAAGGAAATAATTAAAGAGCAAAAATAAACAAAACAGAGACATGAAAAATAATAGAAAAATCAATGAAATTAAGAGTTGATGATCTGAAAGTATCAACAAAATTGATCAACTTTAGCTGGGCTAACTATAAGAAATGAGAGAAGACTCAAAGTCAGAAATGAAAGAGGAGACATTTCAACTGATGCCATAGAAATAGAAAGGATTTTAAAGGTCCTAATTCTAATGACTTGATTAGTTTTCTCCTACCTCCAAGACACACACACACACACACGTGACTTAGTTATAAGGATTTTCTTTCTGTAAATGTAGACTAGATAGGAATGTTGATAGTGGGCATCACTCTACTTAGCAAGGAATAAAGTGCTTGGTTTGTTGGGACAGGAAAACTTCATTGGGGCCCTACTAAGTTGGAAATAATGATGATTTAGGCAAGATTTAAGGGGATTCCAGTAAAGATATTTATTTCGCAACAGTGTAGTAGTTATCCTTAGCTTCACTTTCCTGTGTTTTTATTATGCATGGTAAACCACGGTCCAGAAGCATATGACCCTCCTTCTGACGTATAATCAGAAGGTCAAAAGTAGCCTAATGTCACATCACAATGCCTACATCATTCACCTCACTTCCCCTCATCACATAGGCATTTTATCAGCTCACATCATTGCAAGAAGGGTGAGTATGAGACATTTTGAGGGAGAAAGACCACATTCACATAACTTTTATTACAGTATACTGTTTATTTATCTATTTTATTTAGTTATTGTTACTCTCTTTCTGTGCCTAATTTATACATTAAACTTTATCATTGGTGTATATGTATAGGAAAAAGCATAGCCCATATAGAGTTTGGTGCGGTCTGCGGTTTCAGGCATGCACTGGGGGTCTTAGAACATATCCCCATCAGATAAGGTGGGGGGACTGCTGTCCCTTTGCTTTATTTACTTTCTCGTTTCCTAATTTATGACTCCTGATCCTAAGGCTTAAAGATGTATGAATCTGGGGTGCCTGGGTGGTTCAGTCAGTTAAGCGTCTGCCTTTGGCTCAGGTCATGATCCTGGGGTCCTGGGATCGAGCCCTGCATCAGGCTCCCTGCTCAGTGGGGAGTCTGCTTCTCCCTCCCTCTGACCCTCCTCCCTGCTCGTGCTCTCTCTGTCTCAAATAAATAAATAAAATTGTAAAAAAAAATATGTGTGAATCTTTATTTTTTTACGATTTGTTTATTTATTTGAGAGAGAGAGTATGCATGCAAGCGGGGGCAGGAACAGAAGAGGGAGAAGGAGAGACTCATGAGCGGACTCTGCACTGAGCACAGAGCCCAACCCAGGGCTCAGTCCCATCACCCTGAGATCATGGCTTGAGCTGAAATCAAGAGTCGGATGCTTAACCAACTGAGCCAACCAGGCCCCAAAGATGTATGACTCCTGACCGGAGGTGAAGCTAGGAGTCAAGTCTGCCCGGCTCCAAGGAAGCAGTCATGTTTTATGTGAATTTGAATTAGGCGAATCTGAAATAGTGTGTACGAAATATTATTTAACATGTTTATGCCAAAATAAAGTATACAGATCTCAACTTTTTTAAAGTCAAGAACTGCAAATTTTTAAAACTGATTGATAGGATTCAATAATGAGACATTTTTAATCCCACAGCTACATTGCACTGTAATGTGGCTGGTTAAAAAAAAAACACACACACATGGGTGCCTGGCTGGCTCAGTTGGTTGGTTAAATGGTGGACTCGGTTTTGGCTCCCAGTCATGAGATGGAGCCCAGCAAGGAGATCTGCACTCAGTGGAAAGTCTGCCCCTCCCCCACTCATGTGCGCATGTGCGTGCACACGTGTGTGCACATGCTCATGCTCTCTCTCTAATAAATAATCTTTAAAAAAAAAATACAATGCCCATGATTTTTGTCAGTACTCTACGAAGCATGTCACAATTAACATGTAACAGTACTCCTGGGCAATTCTGGTAAACGTTATGTTGATCTCAGTTATGTTTTTTCATTGCAACTTATTATTTAATATGCATTGTTATTAGTAATGCAATCCTGGCAAAATAACTCCTTTAACAACGTCCTCCAAATGTTCACTATGTTGTGGTGATAGAGCTGCAGCTGAAAATTGCACCTGGAAATCACTAAGTTCTAGAAACATGTTGGATGTGATAAAAAGACTATAAAAGTAGGTCAAACTACCAAAATGTGCTGTGCTGTTAATTTTGGAGAGAGTACTAAGAGAACATTAGAGACATTGCTGAGGAAATAAAAAGCAGTCTTAAAGCAAAAATATGTAATAACAGTTGAAAGAGTATATGGCCCCCAAGTTTAATTTGCTCTCTACTCCCCTTTTACATTTGTTCCAAAGGGAAAATTAGTCTTGAATAATGGTAGGTTTTCGGGAATGCATCTCCTGCTCAAAGTTCAACCACCCTGCATTTTTCATTAAAAGCATCTGACAACATTTCGCCTTCTTGTCCAGTTTTATGAAAGAGTCCTGGGGTTTATCAGCAAAATGGAATTTCCATGAGGATGAAGACTAATGTAGCCTTAGAACTTAATCTCATGCCTGCCTGGAAAATAACAGTGTCTAATAATATTTGGTGAGTAAGTAAATGAATAAGCATACAACCTCAGATAACTTCGCGCCAACACCCATCCCAAAGATTTCACTCTAAACCTAAAGCCCTCCAGATCATGTATAAGAGCATTCGTTCCTGAGAAAGATGTTAATACTTCTTAGGTCAGACAATTGAGAATTTATCCCTCATTTTCCCTGTCAAGCAACAAGTCATTAAACCAGTTTACAATCCTTTAGTAACCCAAATAAATCAATCACCTTTGGCACAAAATTTTCAAAGGCATCAAAGTCTGCCCCCTGTGGGAGTTTTTTAATACAATGCTTTGTTTTGATGCTTTCCATCTCTATTGAGAGTAAATGTAAGAAATAGCTTTTTTCTTTTTTAATAAAGACTTATTTATTTATTTTAGAGCTAGAGAGAGCAAGCATAAGTGGGAGGGGCATAGGGAGAAGGAGAATCTCAAGCAGACTTCACGCTGAGCATAGAGCCTGATGTGGAGCTTGACCCAGGGCTCAATTTCACGATCCTGAGAACACTACCTAAGCCAAAACCAACAGTTGGAAGCTCAACCTACTGCGCCACCCAGGTGCCCCAAGAAATAGCTCTTTGATACTCAGCACTGTGTTCGCCATAATTGATGATGAGTTGTTAGTTACATCGCACAAAGTCCTCTTTATGAGAACCCGCACAATAAATTCTTGCCTGGTGCTGCTATCGACAAATAGATTCTCCTGAGCAATTGATTTGCTTTCGTCTCTTTGAAACAGTAAACTATATAATTGACAATGTTTCTTTTCGTATGTGTGTGTATGTGCATGCTAAGTGCTAGAAAGCTTAGAATCTAAATTTGTGAGCCAGTGTAACAACGGTGTGTAACAACGGTTTAGCCCAATTCCCCGCCATGGCTTTTCTTTCTTCTCGTCTCTTTCTTTTCTTGCTTTCTGTTTTAATTCAACTTGTGTTTTATTCATCTCTCCTAAACCCCTTTGGAACAAGGCAAGGTCTCAAATAATGTCAAAATCTATCAAAGCCATTAGTTTTTTCTTTAACCCTTCGAAGGGGAAAATTCAGGCATGAAACTCCCTTCAGTAAATGAGATAAGCATGCTTTCTTTTTCACAAACCACGGTGTGGTTTTTTTGTTTTTGTTTTTGTTTTTTTTCTAAGCTAGATGATATTTTGTTAAATACCCAGTACCTCACTTTGGTTATAGGTGGCTCTAATTTATCTGGTATGAAATCTAAACTCACTGGTCTGTAGTTCCCTCTGGGCTGATTTGGGGGGTAGGGAGCAGGTTGGGAGTAGAGCATAGATCACATTACTCATCTCTCCAGCTCAGAGGCTATGTCAATAACCCCCCAGTTTTCCAGTGACCCCTCATGTAGGTGCCATCTGGTCTTTACGTGCTATATTTATATCTGGCTTGACAGTTTCACCTTGTGCCTTTTGCAGTAATTGATCCAATAACGCTGATCTATTTGGTAATTCGCTAGCGAAGCCTAAGGCACAGAATGCACAGACTCTAGACTCAGACGTGTGTTCCCATCTCAAACCTGTGACTTGCCAGCTGTGTGACTTTGGGAAAATACGCAACCTTTCTGTGCCTCAGTCTGCTTATTTGAAAAATGAGATCAATAGCGGGAAGTTGTGGGGATTAAATGAGGCAAGGTATATAAAATACCCCGTGTGGTGCCTGGCGGAGGGCTAGTAGTCACTAAAAATGTTGTGTTGTTATTGTCGTCATTGCTGCTGCAGTTTATTTGAGTTCTGCATTTGCACAACATCCACTTAAGCCTCTAGCTGACCTTGCCCTTTTTGTGGATATAAAGAGTCTATTATTTTTAGCCTTGGAGTCCCTTACCAATACTCTCTTAAATTCTTTTTTTGGGCATGTCTAATTTCTAGTGTATGCCTTCCTGTTTTCCTCACTTAGCCTGTCTTTCCATTTTTGAAAAATGGCAGGAGAAAAACCTATTTTATTTTGCCAGTTGACCATGAAGAGTTGTATGTGTGCTTTTGTTGTTTTCTTTAAAGTGCCAGGTCTTTTGGTTCCTTGGCATGCATTTATCCTGGACTTTGAGCAAGCTATTCTAAAATAGTCACTGGGCTGTCTTAGCTTTTAAACTCTTCCTTTCAATATTCCCCCTAACAAATGTTCCCACTCGGCCATTAAGCTCTTTTCATGAATAATAACATGAGGCATTTCTTTGGTTTTCCTTCTCCCTCTGGAAAGTGAAAATTGCCCTGACAACTGCTCACTAGTGTTTCCCCCACCCCCAATGCCTTCCTGCAAGACTCCCAGTCATGTCGTGAGGCCAAGTTCCACACATTTCCTTCTATTGGAATTATTCTACAAAGCTGCCTTCTTAACTTTGTATCTACCTGTCTCTTTATCAGTTTTTCTGCCGGCCTACTTGGAGCCCCCTATGGCCCTGTCCTTCAGGCAAGTATTTGACTATTGTGAGTAATGCTGCAATAAACGTGGGAATGTGTGCCTCTTCAGTAACCTGTGTTCATTCCCCTTGGATATATACCCAGAAGTGGAATTGCTAGATCGTATGGTAGTTCTATTTTTCATTTGTTTGAGGAAGCTCCACACTGTTGTCTATTGCAGCATTATTCGCAATAGCTAAGATGTGGAAACAACCTGAGCGTCCATGAATGGGTAAGTGAACAAAGAAAATGTGGGTTGTAGAGACGTATAGTAGGATACTATTCAGCCATGAGGGAAAAAAAGGAAATACTGCAACAATATGGATGAACTTTGGGGATATTAGACTAAGTGAAATAAATCATACTGACAAAGATAAATACTGTACGGTATCTTTTAAGTGTGGAATCTAAAAACAAACAATCCTAAACTGTAAAAGCAGAGCCTAAAATGATAGTTACCAGGGGCTGTGGGGCTGGGGGATGAGTTTAAGGATATGTACTTGCAACTGTGGACAGTGCCCAACTTACACTCTTTCCACTTGTGATTTTTCAACTTTGTCATGGTGAGAAAATGATACATACTCAGTAGAAACTGTACCCTGAATTTTGAATTTTGATCTTTTCCAGGGCAAGCGGTGTGTGATACGACCCTCTGTCGTGAAGCTAGCGGTAAGTGATACAACTCTCTGTCGTGAAGCTAGCGATATGTGGTACGACTCTCTGTTGCGAAGGTAGCGGTACGTGGTATGACTGTCATGAAGGTAGTGATATGTGGTACGACTCTGTCGTGAAAGTAGCGGTATGTGGTACGACTCTCTGTCGTGAAGGTAGCGATATGTGGTATGACTCTGTCGCGAAGGTAGCATTATGTGGTATGACCCCCCCCCCCCCGTCGTGAAGCTAGCGGTATGTGGTAC
>JAPYYM010004133.1:0-10411 GCA_028534135.1 Potos flavus
TATATACTAAGTCCAGTGTCTGAATGATTTTAAGCACATAACAACTGTTAATGTTTATTATTTTCTGTATCTTTTGTTTGTTTCTTTTCAGGTTTTCAAGAGGTTCCTCTGGTAGGTAACACCAGTCAGAATCAGAAGCTTATTGAAAATGTTGATGTTAAATTAGATTTTTCACACATAAAGTAGATTAAATGATATTTTTGCTAAGATAGTCATTGGCTTAAATGATACTCCATAAAATGAGTAGTTGCCATAAATTGCCTGGCCCACAACAATCACTTTTGTTTTGCTCACTGATGATTCTCAAGTGTCAGTATAGAGCAATTACTGTAATATAGTAGATTTTAGTGCCTATACATTGCAATAAATATTTTTGAATAAGTAGATTCCAATTTGGGGGCTCTGGAATTTGTCTACACTAGTCAGTTAACATATTTTATTTTATTTTTTTAAGATTTTATTCATTTATTTGACAGAGAGAAAGAGATCACAAGTAGCTAGAGAGGCAGGCAGAGAGAGAGGGGGAAGCAGGCTCCTCACTGAGCAGAGAGCCCGATGCGGGGCTCGATCCCAGGACCCTGAAATCATGACCCGAGCCAAAGGCAGAGGCTTTAACCCACTGAGCCACCCAGGCGCCCCAGTTAACATATTTTACTACAAAAGTTTTCAAGTATTTTTAACAGTGGAATGAATTTATTGTAAAAGTATACTAAAATTATTGTATTTCTGAGCTTTCAAAAGCTGGATCTTTGATTAAAAATTGTATAACTTTCACGGGGTGCCTGGGTGGCTCAGTGGTTTAAAGCCTCTGCCTTTGGCTCAGGTCATGATCTCAGAGTCCTGGGATCAAGCCCTACCTACATCGGGCTCTCTGCTCAGCAGGGAGCCTGCTTTCCCCCCACCCGCCCGTCTCTCTGCCTGCCTCTCTGCCTACTTGTAATCTCTCTCTCTCTGTCAAATAAATAAATAAAATCTTTTAAAAAATTGTATAACTTTTAACTTAATTGCTATGAATATAATGTTAGACTAAAATTATTTCCATTTTTAGAAGAAATAGTCAATTTGATCAGAATACTATCAATATAAGGTAACAAGATTTTTAAGGCATTTTACAGAGACCCTCACAAAAGCATCATGTAATGCAAAAGGAAAAGAATTTGCTGAATTCCATATTCATATCACTGTTCCATACTTTTGTTTCCCACAATGCCTCTCCACTTGCATATATATGCCAAAAGCATATAAAATCCTTTATGACAAAACCTCAATTCCTTTCTGTTGGAATGGTCATCAAGAGGACATGAGCCCTTATTGACTAGCAAACTGAACCTAGGCAGTTGGAGGCTCATTACTCCTACCTCTGTCTTTGGAATGCATACCCCACTTATTATTACCATACTAGCAGGACATAGCCTTGAGAAAATAATGTGCTATTGATACTATCTGGGTGATATATGTACTGATCCCAGTTAAAGCTTTTATATAATTTTTGAGATAAGGTGGGCAGGTGTGGTGATCTACTCCCCAAGACAAGACAAGCTTCACATGTAAATTTCCTTCCTTAGTGCCACTTACTAATCTGGAGTGATCCACCTCTTTCTTGGGTCTCTACTTGCCCTCTGCATATGGGAGCCTGTTTCTGAACCAACACATTCCTCAACAAAACTTATCTTCCACTTTTCTCTTATTCAGCTAACTATCTATCCAGTTACCCAGATGGGAAACTTGATATTTATCTTAGATAACCTCTGCTTCATCCCAAACATAGTGTAACCTCAGGCAATTTTACTACCTCTAAGTTTCCCATCCTTCTTCCCCTGCTATCACTCTAGTTCCAGCCCTTGCCTTTCTTGCCCAGATCATTAAAAAATAGTTGGATAGTATCTAGTGCAGATGTATACTCAATTTGACAATTTAATTAAAATATGTAAAAATTAAAAAAAATAAGACATAATTTATGCTACTGTTTGTATAAAAAGTAATCAAATAAGCATGAGTGTGTGTGTGTGCACATTTGAAATGTCCAGAATGACATATCAAACTGATCACAATGGTTACTCACGAGAACAGAAATCTTGACATGCTGAAAGTTGAAGAAATATTTTGAGCTGGACTTTTTGTTGTATGATGATTTTTAGTGTAAGAATTTACAGTTCTGATGTCTTCTTCAGACAATTATACTAAGCTATGGTAATTATTCACTGAGTCCTCTCTTCTAACAAGTCATTCTCTACTGTGCTCAAGTAATTCTAATTCCATGTGATGAGTCACTTCTTTACTTGCAGTCACCTGTTTTGCCAGTAGTGTTTATTGTAATTGTATAACTCAGTTACGTATTATGTTAAAAGATAAAATACGGCTGCAAAAAGAGTTCTTTCCATGAAAAATAAGTTGAATATTTTGAAAAAACTGAATGCAAATAGTTAAAATATTTCTTTCAAGTTTGATATGGGTGGTTCGACTATTAGAAAATTTTATGAAAACCAAGAAAGAAGTTTGAATCTTAGCTGTAGATCGCTCAGAAGAGTAGATCTTAAAAGTTCTCATCATGAGAAAAAAAATGTAACTCTGTGAGGTGATAGATGTGAATTAGATTTGTTGTGGTGATCCTTTTGCAATGTATACATATAGAGAATCATTATTTTTCACACCTGAAACTAATACAATGTTGTATGTCAATTATATGTCAATCAAAAAAAAAAAAAGAAATTGAAACAGAAATCACAGACTATTATGGACATGGCTTATGCAGATAGTTAAAATCAACTCCACACATAGAAAAGGTCTTGGAGGCACTCTAAACTTTGAGGAATTCATGTGTATTTATGTTTTAACATTAGACAAAATGTTCGTTGCACATGTTTTTTTTTTATTTATGATGTCCCTCTAGTGATTGCTTCAACTAATTAGCAGACCTCCAATACAAACTATGTTAGATAAACTAGTTATAGGATATATATTATCTCAGCATTTGAAATAAATTTTAAAGATATATTGATTAATATCACATGTTCAGTTTATGATTTAAAGTGCTGTACAGCCCTTATTTTTAATAAGTTCATACAAATATATTTATTTGCAATCAGTGGAAGTTTCAGTGGTAGTATGTCAAAATATTGAGGAAAAGTTATGAGACTGAAAAATTTATTTGGCATGTATTAAACTATATTTATCATTTTTACCCCTGATTTTATTGATTGAAGTATTTGAAATAGATTTATATAATTGACCTCTATAATCAATATAAAAATAGGTGATTTGGGGGAGAAAGATAAGAGCAGAAGACTTAGAATCTATACTTTTGCTGATTTTATTTTTTATTTTTATTTTATTTTGAAATAATTTTAGATTTATAGAAGAGTTGCAAAGATAGTCCAGAGAGTTTCCATATCCCTTTCACCTGGCTTCACCCAATGTTAAAAACTTAAATAATTATGACACATATATCAACACTAAGAATTCACATTGTTAAAATCCTATTAATTAAACTACATGCTTTATTTATATTTCATCAGGTTTTCCACTAAGGCCCCCTTTCTTTGGCCCAAGGATCCAACCCAACCCAGGATATATTGCATTTAGTCTTCAAGTCTTTTTTTTTTTTTTTTTTTTTTTTTAGTCTTCAAGTTTTTTTAATGCCCTGGCATCTGCGACAGTGTCTTGCTTTTTCCATGTGTAGACTGGAATTATAGTTTTTGGAAAAAATTCCCTAGAGGTAAACTGTCCTCTTCACATCATCTCAGGAGGTGCAGGATATCAACATGTTGTTCACTTCAATCTCTTGGTTAATGACACCTCCAGGTTTCTGGACTGTAACATTATTATTCTGTTTTTTCATTTTTTTTTTTGTGAAAATGAGGCACCAAGTGCAGTCACACTCCAGGAAAGGGGAATTTTGCTCCCTCCACCTGTTGGAAGGAGAAGTACTAAAGTATCTGTGGACATGTGTTAAAAGCACCACAAAAAATAAGAAACATTTAAAAAAGATACTTCCATGGCAAGGAGCTGTGCTCTTATTAAAGTGTCGTGTCCATTAATTTTAACATTAATCAATGGAATTTGCCTGTAACATTTATTTCTGTGGTATTCTAATTGTAATTTTCTATGTTCCTCAATGCTCTCCACTTATACTTTAGAATTTTTTGTAAGGAAAAGTTATCCCTTCTACTCCTCTTATTTATTCAGTCACTCATTTATATCCATGTAGCCTCATGGATATGTTATTTTATCATCAGGTCATAATCCAATCTATGTTATTTATTTTGCTGTTAAAACTTTTCTAGCTTGTTTCATTAGGATCTCTTTCAGATTGTCTCATGCATCTTTCAACATATTCCTGTCCTTCTAAAACTTTCTTTCTTTCTTTCTTTCCTTTTCTTTCTTTTCTTTTCTCTTTCTTTTCTTTTCTTTTCTTTTCTTTTCTTTTCTTTTTTCTTTTCTTTTCTTTTCTTTTCTTTTCCTTTCTTTCTTTCTTTCTTTCTTTCTTTCTTTCTTTCTTTCTTTCTTTCTTTCTTTCTTTCTTTCTTTCTTCTTTCTCTCTCCTTTCTTTCTTTCTTTCTTTCTTTCTTTCTTTCTTTCTTTCTTTCTTTCTTTCTTTCTTTCTTCTTTCTCTCTTTCTTTCTCTCTTTCTTTTTAGCACTTTCTAGCACTATAAGATGCCCCGGACTCATCCTATGGTACCCCTTGGTCCATTATACCTAAAACCAGCCATTTCTCCAGGGAGTTCTAGATCTTTTTCCTGGAAAATAGAATAAAGAAACTAAAATAATGAGTTCATACTAATATCTTATATTCTGATGTAGTGCTGATCAGTTTATTATAGCATTCTCTCATCATTTGTACCTTCTTTCTCTGACGGTGATAATCTAGTCCTTATTATCTTCAACGTATTTACTTATCCTTTTAACCCTGGTATAATAGTGTCAGACTTGCTGCTGTATAAACAAGTGATAAATAGATGTAACAACTAGATTAATCTTTTGTGTAGAGTTCTTCTTGTCTTTAGCCATACAGAACCAAGTCAAGCATTGTTTTCCAAAGTTGTCCAGGCTGTTCCTTCTTCCCTCTTTTTCAGTGAGGTTATGTTACATATTTACAATACTACTAGGTAAGTGTGTCACAGTTCATATCCCACGCTGGGTTCCTCAGACTGTTGATTTTTTAAAATTTGCACACAGTGAAGTATACTCTATTGTATACCATTCTATGGATTTTGGCAAATGTATAGAGCCATGTATACATCACCACAGTACTTCACAGAACAGTTCCATCAGCCTAAAATTTTCTTATGTATCATCTTTGTTTTGTTTTGTTTTGTTTTAAGATTTAATTAATTAATTTATTTAACAGAGAGAGAGCATAATCGGGGGGAGTGGCAGGCAGAGGGAGATGCAGGCAGAGGGAGAAACGTGCTCCCCATTGAGCAAGAAGCCCAATGTGGGACTCAATTCCAGGAACCTGGGATCATGACATGAACCAAAGGCTGACGCTTAACTGACTGAGCCACCCAAGAGCCCCTATGTACAGTCTTTTACAAAACATCTCTCCCCTTCTCAAATGCTTAACAGCTAGTGATCTTTTTTACTGTTTCTATAGTTGTGCCTTTTATAGCATGCCATATAAATAGAATTTTTAAATATGTAGCTTTGGGGGTCTGGCTTCCTTTACTCACCAGAAAGTATTTTAAGAATGATCCATTTCATTGTCTGAATCAATACTGTTGACTATATTCCATTCTGTTTTATGGATGTACTCGTTTGCCTATCTACACACCTGTTCAAGGATATCTGGCCTGCCTCCAGTTTTTAATGAGTAAGAATAAAGCTGTATAAACATTCATATAGGTCTTTTCAAACAGATATATTGAGATGTAATTCACACATTAAAAATTTACTCACTTAGAGTTTACAATTTAATAGTTTTTAACATATTCAGAGTTGTTCAACAGTCACCACAATCAATTTTAGAACATTTTGGTCATGGCAAAAAGAAGATCTGTACCTATTAGCAGTCACTCCCCATTTACTTCCAATGCCCTGCCCTTGGCAACCACTAAACTACTTCTATCTCTCTATATTTGTCAATTCTGGACAATTCTGGTCTGTTAGCTGGCTTCTTTCACTCAGCATAATATTTTCAAGGATCATCCATATTGTGGCATATATCAGTACTTCACTCTTCTTTATTGCTAAATACTCTCCATTTTAGGGTTATAACACATTTTATTTATCTGTTCAATTAATGAACATTGTGTTGTTTCCATTTTTTGCCTATTTTGAAAAGTACTGTTATAAATTTCCATGTAAAAAATTTTTGTACAAACATAAGTTCTTATTTGAGTATAAACCTAGGAGTTGAGTTGCTGGGTCACATGTGAACTTTATGTTTAATATTTTAAAAAGAAACATGATGAACTGTTTCTAGTGTAGCTGAACTATTTTACATTCTCATCAGCAGTATATGGATTATATTGGAAAATTCGTTATTGTTAATATATCAGGTATTCTTAATATAACAGTTCCACACAATCCCAATCAAAATCCCAGCAAGTTTTTTGTAGATATTGACAATCTGAGTATAAAACATATACAGAAATATAAATAGGTTCCTTCAGGGAGGTGAGGAAAAATAGTGGAGGAGTAGGGGACCCTATTTCAACCACTTCCCTGAATTGAGATGGATATCTACCAGACCATTCTGAACACCCATGAAATCAGTCTGAGATGTAAGAAGATATATACAGATTTCTACAAATAGAGTATCTCTGGCCATTGGTCTCAAGGTATGAAGCAAGGAGCCATGATTCTGTGGGCAGATATTGGAAGTTAAATGGAAGAGGAGGGAGCCTCCAGGGTCCAGTACCACCAGAGCACAAAAGCCTCCTACCCTGGGGACTAAGCACAGACTCACAAACCTGTAGCTGAAGGGAAAGGACTTTAGGGCAGCCCCCCAGACTGAAACCTGGAGCTTCAGGGGTGCACATGTGAACTGGGGTTGGCTTGTGTTTTTAGAAGCACAAAGGGCAGAGATGTGCCCATCCCTGGGAGCGAGGGCTAGGAGTGCTGCTGTAGGGCATACAACCCAGCAGGCTGCGGTTTTTAGCAGCACAGACAGAAACAGACAGTGTGGCCTAGGGAATTCATTGAAGAGCAAACTGCAATCTTGCTGTTCTGAGACAGAGGTATGGATACCGTCACTTCTGCTCTGCCTCTTGGAGGAGATGCAGAAAGCCACCAGGGAAAGCTGCCAGAGAACAAAAGCACCAAAAAACTGTTTTTCATTGAGCCCATTCCCCCCAGGGGGTAGGGTAACTCTGACCAAAGAGAGTTGCCTGAGTAACAGTGTGGCAGGCCCCTCCCCTGGAAGACAGGCTGGAAGAACAAGAGGCTGACAATCCTAAAGTCCCTATAAAACAGGAGCATTTTGCTTGGGTTGTGGTCAATAATTTGGACTGTCTATTTCCTCAACCACCCCTCAACAGAATGACTAAGAGGAGGAACACTCAACAAAGGAAAGATTCAGAGACTATAGCCACTGCCACAGAATTAATGGATATGAATATAACCAAGATGTCAAAAATTGACTTCAGAGTAACAATTATCAAGATGATATCTAAGCTTGAGAAAAATATTAACAATAGTATAGAATCTCTAAGGGCAGAAATAAGATCTAATCAGGCTGAATTTTAAAATGCAATGAATGAAATACAGTCTAAACTGGATACTCTAACTGCCAGGGTAAATGCAGCAGAAAAACGAATTAGTGAGATAGAGGATAAATGATAGAAAAGAAGGAAATTGAGAAGGCATGGGAAAAACAAATTAAAACCCAAGGAATCAAACTGAGAGAGATTAGTGACTCAATGAAATATTCCAATATCAGAATTATTAGGATCCCTGAAGGGGTGGAGAGAGAGAGAGGTCTAGAAGATGTATTTGAGTAAATCATAGCTGAGACCTTCCCTAATCTGGGGAAGGAAACAAGCATTCATGTCCAAGAGGCAGAGAGGACCCGTCCCAAGATCAATGAGAACAGACCGATGCCATGATATAATAGTACAGTTTTCAAATCTTAGATCCAAGGAAACAATCTTGAAAGTGGTGAGGGGGAGGAGATTTCTTACATACAGAGTGAGGGACATCAGAATAACATCAGACCTTTCCACAGAGACCTGGCAAGCCAGAAAGGGCTGGAAAGACATTATTCAGGGTACTAAATGAGAAGAACATGCTTCTAAGGATATTTTATCCAGCAAGGCTATCATTCAGGCTGGATGGAGAGACAAGGAGTTTCCAAGACTTGCAGAAACTGAAAGAATATGTGACCACCAAGCCAGCCTTGCAAGAAATATTAAGGGGGGTTCCATAAAAGGAGAAAGACCCCAAGAATGATAAAGATCATAAATTTACAGAGACAATCTATAAAAACAAGGAATTCACAGGCAACATGATGACAAGACATCTTATCTTTCAATAATCACTCTCAATGTCAATTGCCTAAATGCTCCCATGAAGAAGCACAGGGTTGCAGATTGGGTAAAAAAACAGGACCCATCCATATGCTGTCTACAAGAGACTAATTTTGAACCTAAAGATACATTCAGATTGAAAGTGAAGGGGTGGAGAATCATCTTTCATTCCAAGGACCTCAAAAGCAAGCTGGGGTAGCAATTCTCACATCAGACAAATTAGATTTTAAGCTAAAGACTGTAGTTAGAGATACAGAAGGACACTATATCATGCTAAAAGGGTTTATCCAACAAGATGATCTCACAATTGTAAATATCTATGCCTCCAACATGGGAGCAGCCAACTACATACGCCAACTGTTAACCAAAATAAAGAGACATATCAATAATATTACAGTAATAGTAGGAGACCTCAACACTCCATTCTCAGCAATAGACTGATCATCTAAGTAGAAAATCAACAAAGAAACAGGAGCTTTTAATGACTCGATGGACCAGATGGACCTCATAGATATATACAGAACTATCCATCCTAAAACAACAGAATACTCACTCTTCTCAAGCGCACATGGAACTTTCTCCAGAATAGACCACATACTGAGTCACGAATCAGGTTTCAACTGATACCAAAAGATTGAGATTATTCCCTGCATATTCTCAGACCATAATGCTTTGAAACTGGAACTCAATCACAAGAAACAAATTGGAAGAAATTCAAACACTTGGAAGTTAAGACCATCCTGCTTAAGAATATTTGGGTTAACCAGGAAATCAAAGAAGAACTTAAACAATTCATGGAAACCAATGAGAATGAAAACACATTGGTCCATAACCTATGGGTTACTGCAAAGGAGGTCCTAAGGGGGAAAATCTAGTCATTCCATCTTCACTCAAAAAAAGGAGAAAAATCCAGAATACACAAACTATCTTTATACCTTAAAGAACTAGAGAATCAACAACAAATTAAACAAACCCCACACACGAGAAGGGAAATAATCAAGATTAGAGCAGAGATCAATGAATTAGAAATCAGAAATACAGTACAGCAGATCAACGAAACTAGAAACTGGTTCTTTGGAAGAATTAATAAGATGGATAAACCACTGGCCAGACTTAGCCAAAAGAAAAGAAAAGGGACCCAAATTAATAAAATTATGAATGAAAGGGGAAAGATCACGACTAACACCAAGGAAATAGAAACAAGTATTAGAAATTATTATCAACGACTATGTGCCAATAAAGTAAGCAGACTGGAAGAAAAGAATGCCTTCTTGGAAACCTATAAACTACTAAGACTGAAACAGGAGGGTGCCTGGGTGGCTCAGTGGGTTAAAGCCTCTGCCTTTGGCTCAGGTCATGATCTCAGGGTCCTGGGATCAAGCCCCACATCGGGCTCTCTGCTCAGCAGGGGGCCTGCTTCTCCCTCTCTCTCTGCCTACTTGTGATCTCTCTCTGTCAAGTAAATAAATAAAATCTTTAAAAAAAAAAAAAGACTGAAACAGGAAGAAACTGACACCTTGAATAGACCCATAACCACTAACAAGATTGAAGCAGTGATAAAAACCTCCCAAAAAACAAGAGTCCAGAACCTGATGGATTCCCTGGGGAATTCTACCAACCATTCAAAGAAGAAATAATACCTATTCTCTTGAAGCTCTTTCAAAAAACAGAAACAGAAGGAAAACTTCCAAACTCATTCTATTAGGCCAGCATTACCTTGATCCCAAAACCAGGCAAAGACCCCATCAAAAAGGAGAATTACAGACCAATATCCCTGATGAATATGGCTGCCAAAATTCTCAACAAGATCCTAGCTAATATGATCCAACAATACATTAAAAGAATTATCCATTACGACCAGGTGGGATTTACCCCTGGGATGCAAGGGTGGTTCAACATCCACAAATCAATCAATGTGATAGAACATATAAATAAGAGAAGAGA
>JAPYYM010004134.1:0-10410 GCA_028534135.1 Potos flavus
TGGATTTGGCCCTCAACCACATCATAATAACTCACTGTGTTGAGTATTTGAGATAAGTGTCTGCAAGGGTCTTCAGAGGGCCTTTCCTGAGAATTTCCTAAGTTGAGAATCTAGTGTGCTTCATGTACTTGACCAATATAAATCAAACAGGCACATCCTCAAAAGAGCCCTTTTTGGACTTTTGATCAAAGGAAACTATAGGACACAGAGGTATATGTGCCTCCATCACTGGTTTAGAGTAGAACCTGGAAATGATGAAGTGCATGCAAGAGACAACCTCACTCGGTCTCTCTATTTGCCTTTTGAATAAACTTACCAGAATTTTTTTTCCTATACAGGTGCTGAGAATGACCTTGTCCAGGCCATGCGATGGCCCTTGCCCCCCTCTCTCTCACCTCCCTTGAAACTTCCAGTTCCTCAAGCGAAAAGATCTGAAGGTGGAGCAGAGTGTGTGTGTGTGGACTGGAAGAAGAAAAACTTGTCTCTCAAGAGAATCATCTGTTTGTTCAGATGCTATAATGCTCACTCTTTCTTCTGGGAAGCATTCTGCTAGATTCCAAAAGGTCCTACCTCCCAATTCTTAACCTATGTGTATCCTTTCATGGGGTATGAGTATGTGGTAACTCACGTAGGAACTCCTCCTTCCCCATGATTTTCCTGAGGTCCCATAGAGCCTAGCCCAAATCTCAGGCAAGTCCATTTCTAAGCAGCCCAAGGTCCATATTCTTCACCTTGCCTTACTCTGGGCTCAGAGCAGTATGGCCAAGGACATGAGGTTCAGAACAGTAGAAGATGAAGTCAGTGTAAGCGACTCATGATGCCATAAGATATTCTGTGAGAATTAGGTGTTAAATGATGGGTACGAGCTAGACCAGGAAAGAAAACAGAGCTCATATTCTCTTTCCTACATCATCTAGAAAACTAAGGAGCCAAACAGACAGACAAAGAAACATTCATGAGTAAGCATCATTTTTTCCATCCAACAGGTCTTGGACTGGGCACATTAGCTCTGCACTGATCAGGCCACTGACTCTCAGGAAAGAAGCACACATAGAGCAGTGTGGCCAGTCCCAGGTGCGGAGCACCATCCAAAGCAATAAAGAGGGGATGCGTGGCTGTGGGGTCCCACAGAACACTCAGTGAGGGTTCACCAGGTTCCCTTAGGGAAACAGTTAATTAGGAAATGATCACTCATGGGCGCCTTGATGGCTTAATGGGTTAAAGCCTCTGCCTTCAGCTCAGGTCATGATCTCAGGGTCCTAAGATTGAGCCCCGCAGCGGACTCTCTGCTTAGCAGGGAGACTGCTTCCTCTCTCTGCCTGCCTCTCTACCTACTTGTGATCTCTCTCTCTCTGTCAAATAAATAAATAAAATCTTTAAAAAAAAGTAAATGATCACTGAAATGAAATATTTCAGGAATAGGGAAAACAAGTGCAAATGCATACAGATCAAATTACTATGAAAATATTCTCCTAAGTAAGATGGTCAAGAGTTAAAAAACAAAATCAAAACAAACAAAAAACAGGCATACAGTATATCAAAGCTTATGCATCTCAAATTTTAACAAACGTATTATAGAGAAAAATGTAAAGCCTTAAAAGAGCCAAATATTGGGACACGTGGGTGGTGCAGCCATTTAAGTGACCAACTCTTGGTTTTGGCTCAGGTCATGACCTCAAGATCATGAGCTCAGGCCCCATGTCAATCTCTGTGCCCAGCACAGAGTCTCCTCATGATTTTCTCTCCCTCTATCCTTTCCCCCACTCTCTCTCTCTCACACTGTCTCTCCAAAATAAATAAATACATCTTTATTTTTTGTAATATTTTTTTTATTTATTTGACAGAAAGAGATCACAAGTAGTCAGAGAGGCAGGCAGAGAGAGAGGGGGAAACAGGCTCCCCGCTGAGCAGAGAGCCCAATGCAGGGCTCAATCCCAGGACCCTGAGATCATGACCTGAGCCAAAGGCAGAGGCTTTAACCCACTGAGCCACCCAAGTGCCCTTATAAATACATCTTTAAAAAAATAGCCAATATAGATGCTGATAGATTGGGTTGGCATTTTATCATATAAAATACAAATGAGCATCAATTATCATTTAATAATAAAGAATTTAGGAATTAGAAGAAAGCCAAGGTGAACATCAAAGTTCAGTTATTGAATTGTATTTTAGAAATAATAGTAGAAAAAATCCTCAAAGGATAACTGAATATTTATTGGGCCCTTAAAAATTAAAACACCTAGGGGTGCCTGGGTGGCTTAGCCAGTTAGTGTTGACTCTTGCTTTTGGCCCATTTGATTATCTCAGATTCATGTGCTCCAGCCCTTCACTGGGCTCCATGCTCAGTGTGGAGTCTACTTGTCCCTCTCGCTCTGCTCCTACCCTCACTCATGCTCTTTCTCTCTCTCCCTCTAAAATAAATAAATAAAATCTTTTAAAACAGAAAGGCATCTAATAATATGGGAAATAATTGAACAAAGATGCTACAGTGTGCCTATTTTAAAATGCAAATTGGTTATATAACCTACAATTTATAAAGTTATGAAAGGACAGCATTGTTTCAACTGATAAGTAATTATATAAAGGGAGACCATTTAAAAGAATTGATAGCTTATGATGTTGAAACCATTTGTAATGTGATTTTCCTAGATCAAATATATTTTTCTATGATAACTTCCCCTCCAAAATATAAAAAAAAACACTACTCACGTTTCCCTGTAGTTCGGATTTCTGTATAAAAACAATAGGTATAATAAAGAATTCAACAAAGTATGTGTGGAAGAATTTCTAGAGAAGTAGACTCTACTCAAATCTTTTAAGCTCTGACTTGGTAAAATGTTAGCCAAGTAGGTGAAAATAAGAGATAGAGAGGAGAGACAAGGACGCAGGCATGTGTCCATCATCTCCAATGAATGATTTCTAAGGGATTCCAGAGTATCATGAAATATGGCTATAATTCCATCATCTACTGTCTCTTTTCCTCATTAATTAAGTCAGTGCATGAAGTTCCATTTGCTGATAATGTCGAGCTCATCCTAGGACATTCCCCAAAGTTCATGCAGATTACACATGGCATCTGAGCTGCAAGAGATTGGGACTGGCTTACTGAGTCTTTGGAAGAGGGAGGCGTCAGAGTCAGTAATAACCTGAAAGAGCCAGACAGGTGTCATTGCTCATCCCAAGAAGAAATAGTGGGCATTCAAAGACATAATTTTCCCTGGACACTTGATAAAGGTCATAATCTGATGATTATACAAGTGTCAAGTCATACCTTGGAAACAGCAATAGAGCAGGTTATGAAATATTTTAAATATTGTGGGGGTCAGAGTAGGTGAGAAAGACTCCTCAGACATGGGGAAGTTTCAAAAATGCAGAAAAGAAAAAAGAAACATTCTCCAAGTACATTTTATACAAGCTTCCTTTTGTCAATTTCAAAAGAAGTAGGTTAGTAAGCAAACTAACAAAGAAAAAGTGAGAATAGCCAACATTAGAAGAGATTTGTTGGTGGACTAGGCTGTGCTCTGTTTTGAAATGCAGCATCATCAGCCTTTTCAGGATTTCTGGGGGATTTATTGTAGACCTTCATTAAAACTTCACCCAAGTTTTAATCAGGTTCTCCTCTCTGTACAATCAAAGGAATATTTTCAGGAATTACAGATATAATGATCCAACAGAGTGAATGAACACTAGGACAATGTAATTAAGACAAAAGGGAAGGAAATGAACAATTCCAAAACCCAAATTGTTATTTATTTCCTATATATTTTTAATTTATTTTTATTAACATATAATGTATTATTTGCCCCAGGAGTACAGATCTGTGAATTATCAGGCTTACACATTTCACAGCACTCTTTCCTTGACAAAAATACCTGACCATTAAATTGGGATCAATTCATTAAACTCAGAGAAGAAATGAATGGCTTACCATGTTCTTCCAGAAGTTTACCTTTAAAAAGAAATACACAAATAAGTTAGAGAATGAAACTAAAAATTCTGACAGTTCATTGTTCTGTGAAGGTAGTGAGCCTTATTATAGATAGAACTGCAAATTATAAAGTATATGTGTAAGAGCCAAGTGTTGTGCAGCTAGATAACATAAATAGAAGTTTCAACTACATAGAGATTCTTAACAGACTTTTGATAACCCCTGCCAAGATTCACAGAACTCTGAGGCTTGACCTTCCAACACTGCCCAGGGAGATATTCAATTTCTATATCTAGGGGTGCCTGGGTGGCTCAGTGGGTTAAAGCCTCTGCCTTCAGCTTGGGTCATGATCTCAGCATCCTGGGATCGAGCCCCACATTGGGCTCTCTGCTCAGCGGGGAGCCTGCTTCCCCCTCTTTCTCTGCCTACCTCTGTGTACCTGTGATCTCTCTATCTCTCTCTGTCAAATAAATAAATAAAATCTTAAAAGAAAATATCTATATCTATATCTGTATCTGTTTCTATATCTATATCTATATCTACCTATACACATATCTTCTTTATCCAATATCTATCTTTGGACATTTATATTATTTCTGTGTCCTGTTTGGCTATGTAAAAAATGTTCTGATAAACATAAGAGAGAATATGCCTTTTTGCAGTAGTGTTTATATTTTCTCCTGAATAAATATTCAGTTCTTGAATTACTGAATAATATGGTAATTCCATTTGCATTCTTTTGAGGAACCTGAAACTTTTTTCAATAATGACTACACCAATTTATATTCCCACCAAGAGGTCACAATGTTCCCTTCCACATCTTTGCCAAAGTTTCCTCTCCGTTTGATGAAAACTGCTGTGTCAGGTGTTTTTCACCTGTGTGTTCAGATGCTGCAATGCTCACTCTTTCCTTTGGGGAAGATTTCAGAGATTCCTCAACATCCTCCCTACCAATTCCAAATTGGTTTATATCCTTTCATGGGGTGTGAATATTTAGTATGTCTCTTTCTTTTTTTTTAAGATTTTTTTTTATTATTTAATATTAGAGAGAGAGAGAGAGAGCACGAGAGGGGAGAAGGTCAGAGGGAGAAGCAGACTCCTCATGGAGCTGGGAAC
This sequence comes from Potos flavus, assembly GCA_028534135.1. Taxonomy (NCBI): domain Eukaryota; kingdom Metazoa; phylum Chordata; class Mammalia; order Carnivora; family Procyonidae; genus Potos; species Potos flavus. Next base: position 5,045 of record JAPYYM010004134.1, read on the forward strand.
CCAATATGGGACTCGATTCTGGGACTCCGGGATCAGGACCTGAGCCGAAGGCAGTCGCTTAACCAACTGAGCCACCCAGGTGCCCATTTAGTATGTCTCTTAGGAACTCCTCACTCCCCATAATTCCCTTGAGGTCTCTTCAACCTTAGCCCGAAATCTCAGGCAAATACATTGCTAAGCAGCTCCAGACAAAGATTCTTCACCTTGCATTACTTTTGTGTCAGGGGAGTATGTCCAAAGACATGCGGTTCAGAACAAAAGAACATGAAGTGAGAATAAGAGATTAATTATGACATAAGGCATTCTGTGAAAGTTAGGTGTTCTGTGATCTTTAAAAGGTAAACCAGGGAAGAAAACAGGGCTCATGTTCTCTTTTCCCTCATAATCCAGAAAAGTAAGGAGCAAAACAAACAGTAAAAATTCATAAATAAAAGTCAGCTTTTCCACCCAACAGGTAATGGTGGACTAGCCACACTTAGTTCCCCACTGATCCGGCTACAGACTCTCAGTAAGGAAGGACACATAGCCCTGACCAGTCCCATGTGCAGGGCATCATGCAGAGCAATAAAGAGGGGATGTGCCAAAGTGTACTCAGATCCCTCTCAGAACTAGGGAGCGTTCGCCACATTCCCACAAGGAGAGCAGGAATAATTAGGAGATGATCATAGAAATGAAATATTTCAAGAAAAGGAAGAACAAATGCAAATGCATACAGATCAAATTACTATGAAAATATTCTCCTAAGTAAGAAGGTCAAGAGTTAAAAAAACAAAATCAAAACAAACAAAAAAGTATGGATACAGTATATCCAAACTTATGCATCTTATATTTAACAAACATATTACAGAGAAAAGTGTAAAACCTTAAAAGAGCCAAATATTGGAACACGTGGGTGGTGCAGCCATTTAAGTGACCAACTCTCGGTTTTGGCTCTGGTCATGATCTCAAGATCATGAGCTCAAGCCCCATGTCAATCTCTGTGCCCAGCACAGAGTCTCCTTGTGATTTTCTCTCCCTCTATCCTTTCCCCCAACCTCTCTCTCTCACATTGACTCTCCAATTTAAATAAATACATCTTTAAAAAAATAGCCAAATACGAATGTTGAAAGATTGGGTTGGCATCTGATCATATAAAATACGAATTAGAAAAATTATCATTTAATAATAAAGAATTTAGGAATTAGAAGAAAACCAAGGTGAACATCAAAGTTCAGTTACTGAATTGTATTTTAGAAATAATAGTAGAAAAAATCCTCAAGGAATAACTGAATATTTATTGGCCTTTAAAAATTAAAACACCTGGGGGTGCCTGGGTGGCTTAGCCAGTTAGTGTTGACTCTTGCTTTTGGCCCATTTGATGATCTCAGATTCATGTGCTCCAGCCCTTCACTGGGCTCCATGCACAGTGTGGAGTTTACTTGTCCATCTTTCTCTGTTCCTACCCCCACTCATGCTCTCTCTCTCTCTCCCTCTAAAATAAATAAATAAAATCTTTTAAAACAGAAAGGCATCTAATAACATGGGAAATAATTGAACAAAGATGCTACAGTGTGCCTATTTTAAAATGCAAATTGGTTATATAACCTACAATTTATAAAGCTATGAAAGGACAGCATTGTTTCAACTGATAAGTAATCATATAAAGGGAGACCACTTAAAAGAATTGATAGCTTATGATGTTGAAACCATTTTCTAATGTGATTTTCCTAGATAAAATATATTTTCTATGATAATTTCCCCTTCAAACTATAAACAAAGACTACTTATATTTTTGTATATTTAAGAGTTCTGTATAAAAACAAAAGACATTGGGGCACCTGAGTGGCTCAGTGGGTTAAAGCCTCTGCCTTCGGCTCAGGTCATGATCCCAGGGACCTAGGATCCAGCCCCGCATCCAGCTCTCTGCTCAGCAGGGAGCCTGCTTCCCCCTCTGTCTCTGCCTGCCTCTCTGCCTACTTGTGATCTCTCTCTCTCTCTGTCAAATAAATAAATAAAATGTTAAAAAAAACCTCTACAAAAACAAAAGACATAATAAAGAATTCAACAAGGTACGTGTGGAAGAATTTCTAGAGAAGTAGACTCTACTCAAATATTTCAAGCTCTCACTTGGTAAAATGTTAGCCAAGGAGGTGAAAATAAGAGACAGGAAAGAGAAAATGAAGCAGGCGTTGTGTCCATCATCTCAAATGGATGATTTCTAGGGGATTCCAGAGTATCATGAAATATTTCTATAATTCTATCATCTATTGTCTCCTTTCCTTATTGAGTCAGTCCATGCAGATCCATCTGCTGATTGTGTCAAGCTCATCATAGGTATTTCCTAAATAAATTTCTTTCAGATTACACATGGGGTCTGAGTTTCAAGAATTTGGGATAGATTCAGTGAGCCTTTGGAAGGGAAGACTTCCAGAGTTAGTAATAACCTGAAACAGCCAGGCAGGCTTCACTGCCCATTCCAAGAAGGAATGCTTGGCATTGAATGTCACAATTTCTCCATGGACACTTTACAAGGGGCATAACAGGGTGACAACAAACACCAATTCATACCTTTGAAACTGGTATGCAGCATGTGATGAAAGTTTTAAAATTCAAAGGAGTCAGAGTAAGTGAAAAAGAGTCCTCCAGACATGGGGAAGTTTCAAAAATGTGGAAAAGAAAAAACGTTCTCCAAGTGCATTTTACACATTCTTTCTTTTCTCGATTCCAAAGAAAGTGGGTTAGCGAGTAAAATATACATGCAAACTAACAAACAATAAATAAGAATAGCTAACATTAGTAGATATTTTGATGGTGGACCAGGCTATGCTCTACATTGAAATATAGCACCATGGGCCTTTTCGTGATTTCTGGTTGTTTCAGTGTAGACCTTCATCTAATACTTTGCCCAGGTATTAATCAGCTTCTCCTCTCTGTAGAATCTAAGCAATATTTGCAAAGTTCAAGAATTATAGACATAGTGATCCAACAGAGTTCATGGACACTTGGAGAAACCTAACTAAGACAAGGAAGGAAATGCACAGTCCCAAGTCCCAAATTGGCATTCATTTCTTTATAGCTTTATAGACTTTTCTTTTTTTTCCTAATTCTTTCCTTCACAAATACCTGACCTTTTCTATTGTGATCAATACACTAAACATAGGGAAGTAATGGATGACTTACCATGTTTTTTCTTGAGTTTACCTTTAAAAAGAAATACACAAGTAAGTTAGAGAAGGAAAACTAAAAATTCTGACAATTCATTATTCTGTGGAGGGAGCTACAATAGATGTGAGTTGGAAATCATTTTTTGTGTGTGAGCCAAGTGTTGTGTAGCTGGAAAACAAATACATAGAAGTTTCTCCCACAAAGAGATTCTCAACAGACTTTTGAGAATCAGTACCATGAATCAGAGAGGATGAGCTCTGACCCTCCAACACTGCTCTAGAGCACAGCATGACTTGTGAGTACATAGTAGTTCTGTGTGGCCCTACATTAAAATATTAACAAAGAACAACACTGTACCAAGTATTACCTATATTTTTTAAATGATTTCAAACTGCTTGAATAATAATAGCTCTACCATTGTTCATTGTAGATATGATAATTGGAGGAGGTCATTCAAAGATAATGAGAGTAAAGTATATATCTCTAAAATCATATATTTATGCTCAGGGGAGTATGAAACTTTAATGTCTTCACACAGCAAGAGTTTTGTTTTCTTAATTGAAGAGTAATTGACTTGATATATTGTATTAGCTTCAGGTTTAAAATATAGTGATTCAATATTTATGTTTTATGAAATCATCAGCAAAATAAGTCTAGTTATTTTCAATCACCATACAAATATAAAGTTGATACACTGCCATTGATTATATTCTTGATGCCATACATTACCTACACACATCTTAATTTATTTTGTAACTGAAAGATTGTACCTTTTAATGCCCTTTACCTATTTCATCTATTCCCCAACCACATGCCCACTAACAACCATCAGTTTGTTCTCTGTATCTATAATGAGTTTCTGTTTTGTTTTGTTTGTTTTGATTTTTAAACTCCACATTTAAGTGAAATCATATGGTATTTGGCTTTCTTCACCTGATTTATTTCACTTAGCATGGTACCATCTAGGTATATCTATTTGTCTCAAATGGCAAGATATCATTCTTTTCTATGGCTAAGTAACATTCCACTATATATGTGAGTGTGGGCATATATATAATACACACATGTATAGATATACACACATACATACATTGGATAAGTATGTTACTTCCATATCTTGGCTATGGAAGTAGTGACTTGATAAACATAGGGAAACATTTGCCTTTTTGATTTGCTGTTTTCATTTTCTTCAGATAAATATCTAATACTGGAATGACTGGATAATATGGTAATTCTATTTTTATTTTTTTGAGGAACCTCCAAACTGTTTTCAGTGATGACTGCACCAATTTATATTCCGAACAACAGATCATAGTTCTTCCTTTCCACATCTTCAGCAAAATTTGTTATATCCTGTCTTTTTGATAATAGTCATTGTGATAGGCATGAGATACTATCTTATTGTGGTTTTGATATATATTTCCTAATGATTAGTGATATCTAACATCTTTTCCTGTGAATGTTGGCCATCTGTATGTCTTGCTTTGAAATTAATCTGGTTCTGTCCATTTTTTAATTAGGTTGTTTGAATTTTTGAGAGCGCCAAATCCTAACCACTAGACCACCAGGGAAGCCTTTGAATTTTTGATATTGAATGTATGAGTTGGTTATATATTTTGGATTTTAATCCCTCATTAGATATATCATATGCAGATATCGCTTCCCATTCAGTAAGTTGCAATTTTTTGTTTCCTTTGCTGTGCAAAAGCTTTTTATTTTATTTTTTATTTTTTAAAGATTTTATTTATTTATTTGACAGAGAGAGAGAGAGAGATCACAAGTAGTCAGAGAGGCAAGCAGAGAGAGAGGAATAAGCAGGCTCCCGGCTGAGCAGAGAGCCCAATGTGGGGCTCAATTCCAGGACCCTGAGATCATGACCCGAGCCGAAGACAGAGGCTTTAACCCACTGAGCCACCCAGGCGCCCCATGTGCAAAAGCTTTTTAGCTTGAGGTAGTCCTATTAATTTATTTTTGCTTTTCTTATCCTTGCCTGATGTAACAGATTCATGTAAATATTGCTAAGACTGATGTCAAAGAACTCAGTGCCTATGTTTCCTCTAAGAGTTTTATGGTTTAGAGCTTACATTTAATCAAATTTTATTCTTTTGCAAGTATCTGCTTAGTTTTCTCAACACCGTTTATTGAAGGAACATTTTTCCATTGTACTTTTTTGCCTCTTTTGTCATAGAATAATTCACCATATAAGTGTGGAGTTGTTTGTA
>JAPYYM010004135.1:0-10410 GCA_028534135.1 Potos flavus
GCCGTTGGTACTGCCTCTTGTTCTTTTTTTTTGTGGTGAGTTTTTCTGCCTTGTCATTTCGTCGAGATAAGAATAGATGAATGCGAGAACAAAATACTAAAAGGGTAGCAACGACCTTAGAAAAATCAGAAGAGAGCTGAAACTGGGGGTTGAAGAAAAAAGGGGGGAGGGGAGGAAAAATAAAAAAAAAAAGAAAAGAAAAAAGAGAAAAAAAAATATATATATATATATATTAGACTTGTGATTAGAACAGAGCACCACACCTGATTTTGGGTGTTTTTGGTCTGTTAGAAGAAACTACCTCCCAAAATTTTAAAGAAAAACTTATACAAAAATAAGGGTAAACACTATGAAGGGATGGAATATGAGTGTAAAGATAAAAATTAAAAAAGATTCTAAAAAAGGGATTGATAAGAGGTTGGTTGAAAAAAGAGAAGAAAAAATAAAAAGAATAAAAGAGGAAAGAAGGTGATTAGGCTGGAGACTAGATCCAAGCCGTGTGCTAGATTTAGGGTGTATTTTGATCTATTAGAAGAAATTGTATCCCAAAATTTTAAAGAAAAAAAACAAACCCTATATGTATATGAAAAAATAAGGTTAAATACAAAGAAGGGATAAAATATGTAACAGTGAAAATTAGAAAAGATTTTTAAAAAGGTATTGATTAGATATTAGTTAAAAACGTTAAAATAGGAAAGAGGAAAGATAAAATAAAAAATACAATAAGAAAAAAATAAAACTAAAAAATAACTCTGAAAGACTAAAGAATCAATGGGAAAAAAAGCCATGAATTCTATGTGTTGCTTTTTCCTCTCTGAGTAGTTCCGCCGTTTTCTTTGATCGGTGAACTTGGTCTTGGCTGGATATTCTTGCTGATCTTCTGGGGGAGGGGCCTGTCACAGAGATTCTCAAGTGTCTTTGCCCAAGGCGGAATTGCACCGCCCTTGCCAGGGGCAGGGCTAGGTAATCTGCTCGGGTGTGCTCTCAGGAGCTTTTTGTTCCCTGAACGCTTTCCGTACAGCTTTGGAGGAGGGGAATGAAAATGGTGGCCTCCCAGTCTCCGGCCCGCAGGAGCCGAGAGCTCAGGGCCCCACTCCTCAGTGCACCCTCTGAGAAAAGCAGTCAGTCCCTCCCGTCTCCCTGGTCTCCAGCCACACTCCGAGCTCACCCAGACTGTGACTGAGCGTTTCTGTCTCTGGCGCACGGCCCTGTTTGGAGTCTCCAAACCCAGCAGATTCCTGCCGCGAGCTACCGCGCCGCTCCTCCGGAAGGAGGAAGGAAGGGGTCTCTCCAGATCTGCCCCTTGTGGGGTCCCTGCCCGAAGAGCAGTGGCCTGACTGTGCCTCGGGTCACGGTTCAAGGTAAGCCTGAGCTGGTAGCCCACTGTTCGGCTCCGTCTCTGTCGTTGGCTTCCCCGTTCTGATATCTGGGAGCTCTGCCACCCTCAGACACCCCCAGTCTTTCTGTGACCCCAAGGGTCCTGAAACCACACTATCCCCACAAGGGCTCCACTCCCTGCTTAGCCTCTGGAGTGACGTCCCTCAGTGGAGCAGATTTCTAAAAGTTTGTGCTCCGCTGCTCTGTGGCTTGCCGGGAGCCGGCCCCTCCCCCCACGACCTCTCTTCCTGTTACTTTGGATTCACTTTTCCGCATATCCTACCTTCTGAAAAGTGGTCGATTTTCTGCTTCTAGAATTGCCGTTCTTCTCTTCTATCTCCTGCTAAGTTTGTAGTTGTTTAGAGTGGTTTGATAACTATCTAGCTGAACTTCTGGGATCAGACACTATCTCTGCCTCCTACTCCTCTGCCATCTTGCTCCTCCTCCTCTCTTTGCCTATTTTTAAATTGGATTTTCTTCTGTTGTTGAGTTTTCTTTATATTTTCTGTGTATTAAACCCTTATTAGATGAATGTTTTGCAAATATTTTCTTCCATTGGGTAATTGATTTTTTTATTTTCATAGTCCTTTCCTATAACACACAAATGAGTTGAAATTTGAAGTCCAGTTTATCTGTTTTTCCTTTTATTGCTCATACTTTTAGTATCCTATCTAAGAATCCATTGCCAAATCCAAGGTCATAAAAATTTTGCCTATGTTTTCTTCTGATAGCTTTATAGTTTCAGCTCCATATTTAGGTTGTTGATTCCCTTTGAGTTTATTTTTGCATAAGATGTGGTGAAGGTGTCCAACTCTATTCTTTTACATGTGGAAATCCAGTTACACTAGCACCATTTGTTGAAGACACTATTCATTCCCCATTAAATAGAGTTGGTACCTTGTCAAAAATCAGCTGGCCATAGATGTATAGGTTTATTTCTGGGCTCTCAGTTCTATTCCATTGCTCTCCATGTCTTTCCTTTTGCAAGTGCCACACTGCTTTGGTTACTGTCGCTTTGTCCTAAGTTTTGAAACCAGGGAGTGTGAATCTTCCGTCTTTGTTATCTTTTTCAAGACTGTTTTGACCATTCAGGGCTCCTTGATATTCCATATGAATTTTAGGATTCGCTTTTCCATTTGTCCAAAAGAAGCTGTTGGAATTTTGATAGGGATATCAAAATGTTGACATCTTAACAATACTAAGTTTTCCAATTCATGAACATGTTGTGTCTTTCTATCTATCTGTGTTTTTCTAGCTGACTTTATTTTTTAAGCAGTTTTCAGTTCATAGCACTATTGAGCAGAAGAGAAAGAACTTTCCCATATATTCCCTGCCTCAACATCCATGTATTTTTTAATGAAATTTAAAGTACTCTTTAATTTCTTTCAGCGATATTTTGTAGTTTCATATATGAATCTTTAACCTTGTTGGTTAAACTTATTAGTGGGCGTTTTATTTCTTTTTCTTTTTTTTTTTTTTTTTTTTTTAAAGATTTTATTTGAGAAAGAGAAGGAACACGAGCAGGGGGAGCAGCAGAGGGAGAGGCAGGCTCCCCACTGAGCAGGAAGTCCAATGTGGGGCTCCATCCCAGGACCCTAGGACCATGACCTGAGCCCAAGGCGGACGTTTAACTGACTGAGGCGCCCAGTGTTTTATTCTTTTAGATGCTGTTATAAATGGAACTGCTTTCCTAATTTCTCTAATTGTTCATTCCTGTCCTTTGATAACACAACTGATTTTTGTATGTTGATCTGTAACCTAGAACTTTGCTGAATTAGCTTGTTACCTCTAGTAGCTTTCTTGTGAATTCCTTGAGGTGGATGTCACCAGTGAACAGATAGTTTTACTTCTTCCTTTTCAATTTTATGCCTTTTATTTTTCTTGCTTAATAATTCTATAATGAAATTTCAGAACAATGTTGGAGAGCAGTGGTGAAAGTAGGTATCCTTGTCTTATCCCTAATCCTAAGTAGGAAAACTTTCAGCCTTTATTAATTATGTATGATATTAGCTGGGGTTTTTTGTAAATGCCTTTTTGTCATATTGAGGAAGATTTCTCCTATTGCTAGTTTTCTGGTGTTTTTACCATGAAATGGTGTTAAATTTTGTCACATGCATCAATTGATAAGGTTATGTGGTTCTTTTTATTCCCCCCCCCCTTTGTCCTCCTAATGTGCTATATTATATTGTTGGACCATAATTCAGAACTCTAGAAACATAGTAACTTTGAATTCCTGGGATAAATCCCACTTGTTAGAGGATATAATCATTTTAATATGCTATTGGATGTTTTGCTAGTATTTTGTTGGGGATCTGCTATATGAATTTTATTCATTGCCAGACTAGCATTCAGGATTTTCTTGGATGCCTCATTTGAGAAGGCATTTCTGTCAAAGAAATAATGGAACTTCTAAGTCTTACCTATCTGAGTAAATCAAAATAATTTCTTTCTTAAATTTTTATAACTGCCTTTACACATAAAGAATACAAAAATAATTTCATCTATACAGTTAGAAATACTTCTGGAGTGTCTATTAGGTAGCAGGCGATTAGTTAAATATTTTATATGTTATTTCATTTAAAGGGTAATAGTGATCAGTATTCTCCTTTTACAAATATGGATATGGAAACTTGGAGCTAAGAAATAAGAAAATAAGGAGTTTTAGCCCTTTTTTGCCCTTCTTAGTCCTTGTTTTCAGTCCTTAACCCCTGATTCCTTTTTTTTTTTAATATTTTATTTATTTATTTGACAGAGAGAGATCACAAGTAGTCAGGCAGGGTGGGGGGGAAGCAGGCTCCCTGCTGAGCAGAGAGCCCAATGCAGGGCTTGATCCCAGGGCCCTGAGATCATGACCTGAGCTGAAGGCAGAGGCTTTAACCCACTGAGCCACCCAGGCGCCCCTAACCCGTTTCCTAATGCTACATTATTAGTCTAACTTGAGATATGACTCTATTGACAACACTGCAAAGAAAGAATAATAGTGTCTATAACTAAAGAGTACCTATATGATGGGTTTATTTTCATATCTTTATATTCCCTACTTCAGAGCTCTTCAAACATAGTAAAAACACCATATAACAGAAATTCTCGGACCAGAGTAACTAGAGTGCTATATTCTAATGCTATAGATGGTTGGATGAATTGATAGAATAAATAATAAAGGAAATCCAAGAATGGCATGAATAAAATCTTTATAAATCTAAATGCACATGAATCGATCTTCATCGTTTCCAAACATTTAGGCATTTTGGAGGACAGCAAGATTTCTCAGTAAAACAACGTGATCTTTCTATGTAAATGTTGTGGCATAACAGGTGTGTTGGCTAGTGATAAGATAATCTGCCAAGCAACAAATAAATAATTGCACATGAATCCCAGGAAGATGTTAGCCCTGGGGTATATTTGAATGTGATTTTTAAAATGGCATTCTATTTTTTTCCTCAGCATCAGAAATAGCTGCACATACCTCTATCTTGAATGGCGAGGTTGATACTAGTTTTTGCAAGTAGATTTTATTTTTAATGTTTTAAAATATTATTGTGAAGTAAATCATGAGTTCACGTCCCTCCTCCCTTACACCTCTCCCCTCGCCCAGCCCTTTAACCTGGATAACATTAGAATTTTTTTGGTCACTTTTCCATTAAGTCTTGCCGGGTTTTTCAAGCCTTGGTTAGCCACTGCTAAATCCTTCCATAGCACCTGTTCTTTTTTTGTGGCACTATTTGTAAATTTCCATTTACCTGTCATCTCATGAAGACCGTAAGTCCTTTCAGGGCAAGAGAATGAATTTTGTTTAACAGTGTAACCTGGGCATCTTCAATGGCTGGCACTTAGGAAATGCTTAATACTAAAAAAAAAAAAAAAAAAAAGTAAAATGATCTGTGTTGTTTGCATATGGTCCAAATTGCTTCAGTACAGTCTACCCCACCTCTAACGATTGCTATTTTTTCAAGATATTATTTATTTGAGAGAGTGCGTAGGGGGCGGAGAGGCAGAGGAAGAGGGAGAAGCAGATTTGCTGCTGATCAAGAAGCCTGATATGGGACTTGATCCCAGGACCCCAGGATCATGATGTGAGCCCGAAGCCAGCAGCTTAACCGAATGAGCCACCCAGGAGCCCCTAATGATTGCTCTTCTTAACTTGAAAAGTTACTGTTCTGTGACAAACTTTGCTACCCCTGCCAATTGGTAAATAAATCTTAGGAGCATAAGGGTGCTTTGTTTATATACCTGAAAGCATTATATTTTCAAGGAAAAAAATGCTACAGACTGAGTTTTTCCATGTCACCGACAATGAAGAAAGTAGAGTTGGGGCAGTAGGACTGTGACACCTGCCACCACACTGATCATCAGGGTCTTTTTCCCTGCCTTTTCTACCTTCTCCCCTAAGGATTGTGAAATAATATGCTTGGTTGCAGAGCAGGGCCTTCCCACATGGAGGGTACCTGTCTCTCACCAGGGAGAGACCTTGAAGAGCAAGGCATTGGACATAATTCTTTTCTTACTGTAGTAGTCAAATTATGATTACTAAACATTGTCAAAGTTAGCCTGCAGGAAAGCATTTTCTTATTGCACCATTTTTAGAAAATTGTCCTACTGCCCTGAGCTCTGGTGGCTTGGAAGTGCTGAGCGTGAGGTCTGCTGAGGCAAGTACTCTTGTATATGTCGTTGTGGATAAAGTATCTAAAACATCTAAGACAAACTGGTTTTCATTTTATTTATTTATTTTAAAGATTTATTTATTTATTTTGGAGTAGGGGCAGAGGGAGAGGGAATGAGAGGATCTCAAGCAGGCTTCCCCTTGAGCACGGAGCCCAACATGGGGATTCATCTCACAACCCTGACATGATGACCTGAGCTGAAATCAAGAGTTGGATGTTTAACAGACTAAGCCACCCAGGTGCCCCCTGATTTTCATTTTAGAATAATACATTGAGGTCTGGGGCGCCTGGGTGGCTCAGTGGGTTAAAGCCTCTGCCTTCAGCTCAGGTCATGATCTTGGGGTCCTAAGATCGAGCCCCGCATCGGGCTCTCTGCTCAGCAGGGAGCCTGCTTCCCCCTCTCTCTGCCTGCCTCTCTGCCTACTTGTGATCTCTCTCTCTCTGTCAAATAAATAAATAAAATCTTAAAAAAAAAAAAGAATACATTGAGTTCTAAGATAAAAGACAAACTTCAAATCATATACTTTTTTTTCTCTTTGTCTTTATCACTTACACCCTGATTGTATGCAGGTTTGGGATGATACCTTTTTTCCCTTAAAAGAAACAAATCAGGCAAGTGTATAAATCAAGATATCAAGTAATAAATATGTTGAGTCAAATTTGAATTTTAAAGGAAGACACGAGTTGGGCCAGTTGGGACCTGAATTTGCGTGGGTTGGTGGAAACAGCTTACATTAATTAAACTTCCTAGAAGGAATGCCCTTTACATGGATAAGGTCAAAGTAAACAGACATACTGGGAAGAAAATAGACATATAAGGTGAAGAAATAAGAATTTCAAAAATATATTATTTTTAATTGCAAAATGGGTTAGGGCCTTTCAGGAGTGATATTCACAGGTCATACCAATGGAGTGGCCTTGCCGTTGAGGTAACAGACTGTAGGCCGTTGCTGGAGCAGCTTCCTAGAGGCCCATGAAGGTGTTGCACTAGGCGAGCACAGGGATAGGGTTGTTTAAAAACTGGTGTGGAAATAGGGCAATATTTTAATAAGTTGTCTTTTCACTGTCACATTCTCCAATAATGCTAATACCACCTGACTGGTAAAGGTATCTTTGGAAAAGAAGAAAAAGAAGCCTTGTTGGTTATTGATTCTCTGCGGTTGGGAAACGTGAAGGAATCAGGTTTTAATAAATGAAACATTTCAATAAATTAATTTTTCCTATATAATTAGGAAAGTTAGCTGTACTGGATATTTGCATGAAGCGTCAGTTTTCCCAGTGCACAGTCACTGTCTTTTCTCGTAGCAGAACAGTGGCTTTGCAGGAGACACTGATAAGGGGCTCTTCTATGGTCACTTAGGTCTGACCCCTGGGAATCCGTCCTGGTCTCCAAACCCTGCTGGATTTGGTTTGTGGCCAGCTGCTGGTAACCTAGAATAAGTCACCATGAATCACTCAGAAGGGACCAGAGAAAAATGGGAAAAGCAATAAGATAGTAAAGAAACATTTTGGGGATGAAGAAAGGGCCAACGTTTAATATAGTTCCAGATAACAGGGGACAGCATGATTGGCATCAATTCCTCTGGAAGGTGAACGCTCTGAAGCCAGAGTCATGAGCAGTAGTCGTCTTGGTGATGCCCCAGTGCACTTCGTGGTGTGACATACGATGCTTCTGAAGAGGGTACATGAGAGCGGAAGAGAAAATTGGTATAGCATCTGTTTTCTTAGATTTGATTCCATATGGTTTCCTGGATACTTTAACAGGCACCTTTACGTAGGCAGAAATATTGGAAATCAGAATAAAGGGAAGGAAAAAAAAAAGACAAGAAAGTGGCAGAATGTTGGATGGAAATGCACTGACCAGAGTGAAAATGATAGCTAAAGAAAAACCACAACCTGAGGATTTTGAGAAACGATGAGAAAAATTAAAATACATAAGTAGGGCAAAGGTCATCAGGTGAGTTTGGTATAATCCAAGATAGGAAGGATTTGGGGAAAGAGAGGGTATTGATGGTTTGGGCCACTTTAAAAAAAAACACCTGAGAACTTGATTTAAAAAAAAAAATCCTCTCAGATGTGCCTGAATTGTGAGTGACTGAGCATGACTGACAGGTGTCAATTCCGTAAGTAAGTGAAAATAGAAGGCACTATTTTACCTGAGATTTGGGTTATCTTCATTAACCAGGTAGTTTACCTTTGTAGTTAACCCGTATAGCTAATGAGAATAGACATATTCTCAATGTAACTAATAACCTTCCATGTTTTATAACCCTTCAATAAAGGACAGGGTAGGGGTGAGTGAAATGTTTTATTGAAATCAGTCACACTGCTAGATTGAAGTTGGAGGTATGAGCCCATGGATATAGAATTGGGCAGTTCCGTGGCCTGGTCATCAGGTCCATTATGAAATATAGGAAAGTTTTTACATGCATTCCATATTTTACCAGCACTGTAATGCCATGAGGTGTTACTGGAATACTCCCTAGTAAAAGATGATTTGATGTCACCCCCTCAGGTTTTGAGCTGGCTTCACATGGCACTTACGCTGTTATAAATGAGGGAGTTAGCATTGGGGGCCGGTGATTTCAGAATGGACAGTTGGGAAACCAGATTAGATGAATCTAAAATTCTATACCCAAAGATTACAAGGTCATTAGTATGAATGTATAGCTATATAGTGGAAGTATGGCACAGTTGGGTGTATTTGTGGGAGGGCTGGTGGAGGAAGGAAGTATTTATAGAGTTATTCATATGAATTTTAAAATGATCCATGATAAGGATTGGACACTCAAAGGAAAAAGTGATGTCAGATTCTTAGGTTGTCCAGACTCAGCTGTGAAGAACAGGCATAAAACAGGGAAAGGGAATACTTAAATCTTGCCTAATGAGATAATGGGACAGAAGTCCCTCCCAAGCTGTAACTTACTGTCTTTGATTCAAAAAGAATGTTGCCATGATTTCATAGTTCCGCAGTAAAACTTGAAGAAAATTGTTCATGTAATTTCAGTTTTATCTTTTAAACATTGAGTAGTTTGGGAGGTTATGCTCAGTAATGCTTTTATGTTGGCTAATTGGCAACTTGTTAACATTTTTATTTAATATCAGTGGAGAAAAAATTAAAATTAAATGGCTGCTATAAAATGTGATTAGCGATTCAAGTGACCAAATTGAAAAGTCTCTTGCTTGGGTTCATACAAGTCTGTCTATAGGCCTCCTTACCAATATGCCCCTTCTACTTGCCCTTAGCCAGTATTTATTGCATATAAATGGCAAGCAAACAACTTCCAGAGATTATTTTTTATGTGAAGTCATTGTTTCTCATCTCTTTGATACATATGCAGATGAAGGCTCAATGCTCTTCCCTTGTCTCTCTTCCTCTCTTATTCTACTCTGGCTTCCATATGTGTATGTGTTTTCTGTCCCATTTATACAGTACATTACTTAACAGTAAGAACTTTCTTTTTTTAAATCTTCCTCCCTGCCTCCCACACCTCATATAGTGATATTTGCACAGCCTTCAATATGTAATCAATAAGTGATTGATGAGTAAAACATTGATTGAATGAGTAAATCACGTGGACCCTTTACAGAAGATGGCAATTGTGTGTATGAAGTTTAGCTTTCAAATTTACTAACTGAAGGCATTATAGTTTTAGTTTTAAAAAATACATTTTAAGATTTTCCTGGTTGTCTTTTCATAGTAGCAAATATGTGAGTAGTTTGAAATTTTCAACACTTCTCTCCAGGGTACCTCTCTGCTGCCTTTTGTTTTTTTCATGCTGTTTCTTCAGTTACATCAGATGAAGCAATGTCTCCTGCCATAATTTATGTTCTAGGTAAATTGCATCATTTCAATTTCCCTAGAAAACACAGTTAAATATTTTAACAAATAAAACAAATGTAGCAGTAAGATGCACAGACATATAGTTGTATTCCTGAATAATAATTACCTTAATAGTGAAAGTATAATTTCACTATTCTAATCATTTAATTTTCCTTGCCCTTGACCAAGATGTGATCATCTTGGATGTATTTTCTTTTTCACTCCAGGTTTCAAATTCTCGATACTCAGTTTGTGATTGTTTACATGGGGATCTTGTCCTGTTCAATGGACATTTAGGATTTCTCCTCTACTTGGACACCAGCATGGAAGCTGGCTCAAAACCTCCTGACCTCTCTATCTCCTGGCCTCTTCTAGCAATTTTTTCTTTCCTTCATAGCAAACTTTCTCAAAATAACAATACATGCTAAAAATTTCCACTTTTTTATAGAAATCTAACTCTTAGTTCCCACTGTCTCCCATCCTCTACCTTTAGGGAGATTCTTCTGGCAGAGACCACTTAATTGTCAACATCCACTGGTTGCTTGTATT
>JAPYYM010004136.1:0-10409 GCA_028534135.1 Potos flavus
CTTTTCCCGCCCCAGCTCTATCTGCACCGCAAGGGGCTTTGTGCACACGTACGTGGACACGCTGATGGTACGTTCAGGGTCTTTCCAGGGGCCTCCCCACTCCACAAACACTAGGTCAGGGGTATGGACACTGCAGCTCAGTTGTGCTTTTGAGAAAATGGCCCCAGGGAAGAGACTCCATAGCCCTGGAGGCAGGCCTGGGAAACTGAGGCAGGCACTACCAGGACTCCATGCCCTTGGGCCATGATCTAAGGAGTCAAGGGTCATGGATTCCCCGTGGGTTAGCCCCTCAGCCCTTAGAACCCTTAGTTTATGGGAAATACCATGGCCCAAGGAAGATCAAAGAGGGGCCTGGGAAAGTGTGGGACTGGGTGGGGGGGAGGGCTCTTCTTGCCAAGATCAGTAGTCATAGGTATTCTCTTTCTAGGAAACAACTAAACAATATGCCTCAACAATTTTAAAATATTAATATGCGGGGCGCTTAGGTGGCTCAGTCATTAAGCGTCTGCCTTTGGCTCAGGTCATGATCCTAGGGACCTGGGGTTGAGCCCCGCATCGGGCTCCCTGCTCAGCGGGAAGCCTGCTTCTCCCTCTGCCTGCTGCTCCCGTTGCTTGTGTTTCCTCTCTTGCTATCCCTCTGTCAAATAAATAAATAAAATCTTTAAAAAAATAAAATAAAATATTAATATGCTTTGACCCGGACACCCAATCTGTAATTAGAACTCTATACAGAACACCAAACAAAAAAGTGAATTAATGCTTATGTATACAATATTGTTTGGTAGCATTATATATCATAACCCCCCCCAAAAAAAACCCACAGATGAAATGTCTAACAATAAATCGGTTACTAAATCACTATGGTACCATCCGAATAAGGCTTACAATGTTCAGTGTCAAAAACAAGAATACATTATTTAATACATAACTTTAAGTGAAGTGTTTTTATACATAATGGCAAATGGTAAAAAAAAAAAATCAAAATGTGAAATTTTCCAGACATGATCACTTGCAGTATAGAAAAATATTTAAATGTAAATACGTCAGAATAGACTAGGAAATGCTGTTGAGGAAGTAAGTAGGGATGAGGGAATGAATTCCGGGTAATATTTTTCTCTTAATGTTGGCCTTTTGGAAAATGTTCTAAATAACAGCTTATTAGTTTTACTCTCAAAAAAAAAAAAAAAAGAACGTACAAATTATTTTAGACGTTTTGAAATTGGGCTTAAACACACAGTGTAAGTCGTCATGACTTTAGACTTTGTTTTGGAAGTGGGCTTGTAGGTGGTTATTACATTGTTAAAAATAAGTTAGTACACGGGGGGCCTGGGTGGCTCAGCGGGTTAAGCCTCTGCCTTCAGCTCAGGTCATGATCTCAGGGTCCTGGGATCGAGCCCCACATCGGGCTCTCTGCTCAGCAGGGAGCCTGCTTCCCCCTCTCTCTCTGCCTGCCTCTCTGCCTACTTGTGATCTCTCTCTCTGTCAAATAAATAAATAAACTCTTAAAAAAAAAATAAGTTAGTACACAAACAAAGTAAGCAAGGTTTTCAGGGAGAAATGATCAAGGTGAATTCTGATTAGTCTCATTCTGGACAGCTGAGGTCCAGATATAAAGCTAAAAAGCAATACTGAATTTCTTAAAATGAAAATATATAGAAATATGGGGTCAAAATAAAGGACAAATGAAGTTTTGCTGACTGAAGGGTAAACGTCGCCGATAGGAGGTTTTTTCCTGAGCTTACTGGCAGGTGGAACAAAGCAAGGCCGGCACGGACAGTGCTTTCTCTTTGTAAGCAGCGTCTACCAGACGTAGGTCACTTAGCACGATATTGTGATCTGTCCTTTGCAGCCATGCTGCCCTTCTGGAAGGTGGCCTATCTCTCTGTTTCCAGTTCGGTTTATGAGAGAAGCACAAGCAAAACCGGTTGAACTCAACTCTTTCTGACATTTCATATACCTGCATGTAAGCTGATGAGTCAAGACATTTCTCTGCCCTCCCAGGTCCCACGAAGACTCAGCATTGCCCTGACTTGGTGCTTATGGCAGCTGAGAGACAAAAAAAATGTTCCTACTTCTAAGCTGGGTACAGAGAAAAGCTGATAGGACAACCCAAATGGGGAAAATCAAGAAGGCGTAGGATTTCTGCGGGGAAGAGTTTTTAGAAGGAATTCTTCTGACTACGGTGCGTGGGGCCGTGCTGAGTTCCAGGGCCCCCGAGACCACCCTTGCTTGCGACTCTAAAGGCAAGTTCAAGGTCCCCAAGACTACCTTAAGGTTTGGAAATTTGCTAGAAGGACTCGCAGTCATTGACAGCCACGACATATGATGCTACAATTTATTATGGCAAAAGGATAAAGATTAAAATCAGCCAAAGGAAGAGACCCGGTAGGCTAGAGTTCCACACGTGGTCACCTCCTAGTGGAATCATGGACAGCACTCTCTTCTCCCAGCAACGATGCGTGACACTACGCTTAGAGTGTTGCCAGCCAGGGAAGCTCACCCAAGCTTTGAAGCCTAGAGCTTTGATTGGGGCTCCCTCATGTCCCCCAGCATTGACCACAGTCTGGGGATCCATTACTCAGATTCTGTAAAGCCAACTAACTCTCCATGATGACGCCATCAGGTATGAAGTGTTATTTGGATCATCCCATGCTTTAGGGGATCTCCATGTGAGAACAGTCCAGACCCGAAACAACACAGGCCTGTGGAAGCAGCATTTCTAAATAGTCGAGTAGCAACAGGCCTCCTTGGAGAGTAGTTCCTGAGACGCAGTTATACGTGCGCCATATTTGTTGAGGGCTACCTGTGGGCAGCAGAAGGGTAGCCCCACAAATGTCCATCTTATGTCCCTGGAACCTCTGAATA
This sequence comes from Potos flavus, assembly GCA_028534135.1. Lineage (NCBI taxonomy): Eukaryota > Metazoa > Chordata > Mammalia > Carnivora > Procyonidae > Potos > Potos flavus. Next base: position 2,866 of record JAPYYM010004136.1, read on the forward strand.
TATTACCTGACCTGGTAAAAGAGACTTTGCAGTCCGGAATAAGTTAAGGATCTTGTGATGGGGAGGTCAGCCTGGATTATCCGGATGAGTCCAACACCGTCTATGAAATATCGGACTCGTCGGACCACCAATGAGTCCAATACTTCATAGAGTAGAGAAAGTCAGAGGTCAGGAGGGTCCGAAAGAGAAGGAGGAAATGTCACAGTAAAAACAGAGGTCTTCGAGGGAGATTCGAAGATGCTTGTGAAAATGTTGGCTTTGAACATGGAGGAGGAGGCCATGAGTCAAGGAAGAAGCCGGTCTTCAGAAGCCGGAAAAAACAAAGAAACAGGTTCTCCCGCAGAGCCTTCAGAGGGCCTGCAGCCCTGCCAACACCTTCATTTTAGCCCCGGGGAAGCTTGTGACCTCCAGATCTACAAAAGGATGCCTTTGTGTTTGTTTGAAGCCCACCAAGTGTGTGGTCATGGGTTACGACGGTCATCGGAAACCGATACAGGGCCCGGGGGTGGGGACAGAGGCTGATCCAGCAGTGATGCTCGCATCTCAAGGGCAGCCTTGACCAACCGTCCAGGGAGCTCTGGAGTGAGCAAACCCTTCCGAGCTGCCTGTGATTGGGTCCCGATGGCCAGGCCTTCACAGCCCTGCGTCTACCCGACAACGCTGTATTGGATTCGATGGGGAGGTGGCCGCCCGCCCAGTGAGGGCCCCCGCTTACCTAAAGGGACACCTGTGCGTTACGTCCCACTGTCCCCTCAAGTTGGCCTGTTTCCTCGTTGGCCCCCCTGCTTGGGTCAGAAGGAGCAGAAAGCAGACACGTCCCCTGGTTTTCTTTTGGGGGGCAAAAGCATTTTTGTGAAGGCTCTAGTAGAAGGTTCCAGTAGGAGGGAAGCCTTCATGTGCGAGGTTAATTAATTCGTGCAGGCAGCAGAAGAGGAAGGCTGTTGGCTTACTCCAAATGTGTGGTTCTTCTGTTGGTACTTTTGCTAACAGTTCCCAGGGGCTCAGGGGGCTGCCAGGATACAACCCTCACGACAAGGCGCGTGGCCTGGCACAGGGATGTGGCCAGGGGAGGCTAAAATAGTAACAGTAACGGCCAACACTTTGCTGTTGATGATCATGACCTGTTTCAAGTGCTTTACAACTTTGCTGCCTGAGACGCGTGGTCTGCGGCTGGCCGCACCTGGGAGCTCCCTGGAAATGCAGACCCTCAGGCCTCACCCCAGACCTAGCAAATGAAAACGCATTTTAGCAAGACCCCCAGATCATTTAGAAGCAGGTGAAAGTTTGCGACATACTGCTTTCCACACATGAAGTCCTTACCTTCTCCCGGAAAGTCCTAGGAGGGAGCTGAGATTATTCCTGCTTTAGAGATGATGACGTTTGGGCACAGAAGGATTAAGTGATTTGTCCGGGCTGGTAAGGGCTGAGCCAGCATTCAACTGAGGTCGTCTGTTGCAGAATCTGAGATCTGAAGCGTCTCTCCTCCTGGGGGGAAAAAAAAAAGTGACTTTGGTGTTACCCAGAGCTCGATTCATCTATCAGGTCCTTCTTCCGGGCTGTGTGACTCTGGACAGGTTGCTTAACCTCTCTGGGCTGCTATTCATTCCCCCATTGGTAAAGGAGGACAAGAACGGCATGTACTTCACAGGGCATTTGTGAGGCAAGAGAAGAAAATGCGCGTGAGGACTTAGCAGTTAGCATCGTTCCTGTTAACGATCGTTGTCAGTTTCACCGTCATCCTTGTCATTGTCACTGTCCTGATGGGCATCGCCATCAGACTGCCAGGAGGACCCAGGTTCACGGGGGACAGGACCTGTGGAAACTCAGCACGGAGTCACCCAGCTCAAGTCCCACGTTGGTGCCGGCCAGCGACCTTGATGCGCTAACCACAGAACCAATTTCTTTAATCTCCCAAAGCCCCTGTGAGGTCTGTGGCTCCTGTTCTGTCCTCTTTCTGCCCGCCCGAGTCGAGAGCCACGACTCAGTATCTTCCTGGGACAGTTAACTCGAAGGCAGTGTTCTCCCCAAGTGGTGGTTGCCGTGGAAACAGGCACCCCTGGGGGACCACGACGACGTCGGCAGAGACCTGACTCCTCATCTCCTGGAAAATAATCGTCCGGTTTTTCCTGTGTTTGTTATTCCCAGGTGACATTGGCCAAAAGAGCACACGCTGTAGGGCCCCCCCCCCCCATCCTGAGCATCGCCTCTTCTTTATGGCCGTTGCAAGGAGCGTGTCTTCTGGCTTGTGTTTGAGTCTTTGCTTTGGTGCTCGTGGGCTGGGTTACAAGTGGTACTGACTCTTCGAGGTCGCTTTTATTTTCCAAGCCTTGCATTTTCTTGTAGCTCCTTGCCAATGCCCTTTTATTTTCTGGGACTCCTCCTCTGAACACTGCCCCCCTAATTTCAAAGAAAGCCAGAATCCTCAAGGCTCTGTTTGCAGGGAAGGAAACTCTCAAAGAAGGAGGCCGCCGCTGTCCAAATTCTGTTTCCTGCAGTTCGTCCTCCCTGGAGGTGGAAGGGTTCTGTGTGGATTCCCACTGCTCCCGCCACACTTCCCCCTTGAGCGAGCTGCAGCCTTTCTAAGTCATCCCTCTGTGTGTACGTGTCTGTGTGTGGACACCAATAATGTTCCCCAGTTTTCCTTAGCACAGCCAAGAGGGCCCGTGATGTTAAAAAGAACCTCGCGAAACAGCAAGGAAAAGCAAAAGAGAAACAAAGAAAAATAACAGAGGCATGAAAATAGCCCGGAACTCCGGGCCAGGTGGCTAGGCTCTAATCCCAGAGTTCTGGTCCCTCCGGGCGGGCCCCTTCCGTGGGTCCTTGACCTTCCAAGGTCCAGCTTCCTCCCTCTACTATGACCGCCTCACCAGGAGCTGGTTACCTGGCCACGTCTTGAAGCAAAGGGCAAGAAGAAAGCTTCTAACTCTGCAGTGCCCACCCCCATTCCCCCGAGAAGAAAGAGAACATTCTAGAATAGAGCAGGACATAAGAGAAAATATTGCATCCAAGCCATCCCAGATGCAGCGTCCTTGTCCCTCTCAAATATTTCTATAGATGCAACTTACCTTTGTGGTTAGTCAAGATAAAAGAAGAGCCATTTGACTGTCCTGACCATCCTCACATCATCTAGAATCTTCTCTGCTTAGAGATCAGCCAGACTTCCCCCATCCCTCACTTTCTTTTTCTTGCTTTCTTGTCCCCATTAATCCATACAGTAAATAGAGTGTCAGGGCGCCTGGGTGGCTCAGTTCATTAAGTGTCCAACTCTCAATTTAGGCTCAGGTCATGATCTCAGAGTCTTGGAATCAAGCCCCGCGCTGGGCTCCACGCTGGATGTGGAGCCTGCTTAAGATTCTCTCTCTCCCTCTGCCCCTCCGCACTTCTAAAAAAATAGTTTCAACGTGTGCAAAGTGCATTGGGAGGGGGCACTGTCTTGAAAACATCTGTTGAATTTTAACACATTGTTTCTTGTTCCTAAAATGTTTTAGGCTGAATCGCACTCTACTTTCCAAAGCATGAAACAGCTCTATAATCCGTCTCTCCCTTTCTTGTCTGCAACCTTCTGCAACTCTGTACGCGGTGTGATCCCAGTCTGTGTGTACACAGCCTCCCTGTTAGCAAAGCCATGTGCCCCAGAATGTGTGTGCACGTGTGTGCCTGTGTTTGGAACCCCCCCCCCTCTTTTTTTTGTGTTCGTTTTATGTCCACTGACCCAGATGCGTTTTGGAGGTAGACTCTCCAAGCCTTCAGCAATCAGCAGCCCACCACCCACCGCCGCCGCCCCCGCCCCCTCCGCACGCCCTGAGCCGTCACCTTGCAAGGAAGCTTACACAGTTCCTAGGGGCCAGGGAAAAGGAACTGAGCGGATGCCCAAGGAGCGTAGGGCATAGCTGTTTTCTGAGGATGCCCTAGCTCCAGGACAGGCCGTGCGCAGTGGGGAGCCCTTCACCCAGGTGATGGGAGGGAGGCAGCGGATGGCATCCCTCCTTCTCCGCGGAAACCCTCCCCCAAACGCAGCCCCCCTTAGGCCCGCTCCTTCGCTCCCCTCGCTGTTCTGGGGACTCTGTTCCTATTAAACAAAACTTTCTGCCAGCTTTTCCTTCCGAGCAGGCGCAGGAGGGGCTCTCAATTAAGCAACCGCCAGAAAACCGCCATTCCGCTCTGGGCCCCCGCAGCCCGCACGGCTTCCCCGCCTCCTCCTCCTTGATGACTCTCCCAGGCGACATCCATCCCAGACATCGACGACATCGACCGTGCAAGCCGCCCGGGTGTCAGGAGCCAAGAGCCCACAGGACAATGAGAACCATTTGCTTTTCTGCAGTGCCTCTCTTGCGGGGCTCTCCAAGTACCTTTGGGACAATTAAATGTTCCTGTTGTAAGTGGGGAAACTGAGGCCCCCATGAAGTTGAGCCTATTCCTCTGAGACACGGGCCTGATGACGTGAAGAACCCAGCCCACCTACTCTCCCCGTTTGCAAGCCTTCCCAAAGAATAGGACGAGGCTGCCGCATGATCACGGAGCTTATTTTCCTCTCCCGTCCTTGACCTCCCCTCTTCCCCCACCAGCTCCTCCTCCTCCTCCCAGCGGTCTGCATCGCGCTAAGCACCCAGGGGTCCTGCCCGCGTGCAGTTCCACTGGAGAACAGGGGCTGGAAGGTCAATGGAATAGGCAGAGGCCAGGCTGCCTTCCTCCCCACTATTTGTTCCTACCTTCGCTTAATTCATTCAGCATGTGCGTGCGCGCATGTGCACACGCGCACGCGAGTGCTTGTCTGAATGGACACCTACAACGCCTTCCGCGGGGCTCATCCTTCGGGGGTGAGACAGGTGACATGCACCGGGCTTCTGCGCCCTGGAGGTGACCGCAACTCACCGGCCCTTACACTGACCGCCTCCATCTGCACAGCGACAGAGCCAGACGGAAGAGGTCCCATTTTCTCTCTTCTAAACCAAACCACTTAATTACTATTCCACCCACAGGAAAGGTGCGAGTCAAAGGGCCAAGCGAGGTCCTGGGATAATAAAAAGAGCATTCCGTTGATGAAAAACATCTTATTTGGGACATGAAAGACCATTACGGTGTTGATATTATTTTTCCCCGTGTAATGAGTCTACATAATAATAGTAATAGGTATTGAAAAAAATAGTTGCTATTTTAATATATATTGAGTAGTAGTCAGTGTTGAACTACATTCTAAGCCCTGTATACACATTATCCCATTTTTTTCTCATATCAATTTTTTTTTTTTTTAGGATCTCATATTTTTTGAGAGAGAGCGAGAGCATGAGTGTGGGGGGCAGAGAAGAGGGAGAGGGAGAAGCAGAACCCCCCTCCCTCCGTGAACAGGGAGTCAGATGTGGGGCTCGATCCCAGGACCCTGAGATCATGACCCGAGCTCAAGTCAGACACCTAACTGACTGAGCCACCAGGCACCCCTCTCCTATCAATTTTCTGAGCCAGAAACTATTACCAGTCCTTTATAGAGATGAGAAACCAAGGCACAGAAATGTTACAAAGTTCTCCCAGATATTGCACCGGGCATAAACCTAGGACTTGAAGTAATCGATCACAAATTCGTTCTGCAAGTCTGAGAAGGACTCAGCTTTCGGTAAGGAAAGGCAAGGTTAGGAGATTAGGTCCCTGTTTGAGCACACGGCCTGTGACGGGATGACGTGAGTGGAACCAAGGCTAGATGTCCCCATAGAGTTCTCTATGCCACTGTCCCCACTGGACATGGAGAGCCTTGCCCTTATAGCCTATAGTCCCCGCAGTGCCTGGCACAGTGTGGACCCCCAATAGACATTCCATAAACACGTACTCATTCTTTTTATGGCACTAGTGGATCCTAAATTAAATTCTGATTTTAAATTCTGTTATCCACGTTCCTGGGAGGAATAGCATGGGTAACTCAGAGGGGTGAGTGCCTACTTAATCGTGGATGCTTTGCTTTGAAAATGCATTTGCATATCTGGGGTTGAATATGGGTTTGCCATTTATGGGATTCAGGTCACTTCTTATAAAATAATGAGGATATGGGGTGATGGTCTGACTCAGGAGAAGCTGGGGGTCGCTGTATCTGTCCTTCCTCAGTGTCTCCCTGTTTCCGGCTCTCACAGGGGACAGGCGTCATCTCCTACATTGAAGTGACAGACTGGCCATCTTGGGTGTCCTTGGCTTGTGAAGGGCTTTTGTTTGACTTCTCACTGGGCGAATCTGCCAAGTGATTTCCTTCTTGTCTCTCTTTCCTTCCTTCCTCCCTCCCTCCTCCTCTTTCTTTCCTCCTTTCCTTCCATCTTTCCTCCCTCCCTCCTACTTCCTTCCTTCCTTCCTTCCTTCATTCCTTTCCCTCCTTCCTTCCTCCCTCTTTCTTTTCTTTTTTCTTTTCTTTTCTTTTCTTTTCTTTTCTTTTCTTTTCTTTTCTTTTCTTTTCTTTCTTTCTTTCTTTCTTTCTTCCTTTCTTTCTTTTTCTTTCTTTCTTTCTCTCTTCCTTTCTTTGGAATTTATCATCCTTGTCAACATTAAAAAAATGAGGAGATTTGTGTCTACATTTCTGACTTCTCCTGAAAAATCCTAATATCTGGCAATATAAGCCCCACATACGCACTTGGCAGTTAGCTGGAGCTAATTAATGAAAGGCTTCTCTTCTAGACGGGCTCGTGCCCTCCACGAGGTCTCAGCGTTCACCATGCCGTGTCATCTCCCGGACACCAAGGCTGAGTGTCAGTTGCCACCAGTCCTCGTCCCAAGCATTTGTTTCCCCCACTCCCAGCCAGCGCTGCCTCGCACCTGCAGTGTGAGCCCCATCCAGACAATGCGAGACCCCGGGGTGAGCAGAAGAGCTCAGGCGGTGTCACTCCAGCCCCTCCCCACAGCCTGCCTGCCTCGTGTCTTTTCTCTGATGGGGCGTCAGTCAGTGACGCAGGAGACAGGATGGCTGTGCCCCTGGCATCAAGCCTAGAGAACTTGCTGGCTCCCCTGGAGCCACCCGGGGAGAGGCAAATATTAATCTTGAAAACTAACTGCCCCGGGAGTCCAGCCCTTCCATTCTCAAACTTTTCAACTAAAATAACACCCTCTGGGATGCCTGCGTGGCTCACTCAGTTAAGCATCTGCCTTCTGCTCTGGTCGTGATCCCGGGGTCCTGGGATCGAGCCCTGCGTTGGGCTTCCTGCCCAGCGGGGAGTCTGCTTCTCCCTCTCCCTCTGCCGCTACCCCCATTCGTGCTCTCTCTCTCTCTCTCTTCCTCCTGGACAAATAAAATAAAATCTAAATAAATAAATAAATAGCAATTAGAGATTCCTAAAATGAATGAATGAATGAATGAATGAATGAATGAATAAATAAATAAATAAAATAACACCTTTTCTATTAAACCACTTATTCGTGAGCCGGTAGTCCCCAACCCAATAATGTACTTTAGCCAGAGCAGTGCTGAGTTTTCTACTCTGGTGTGCTTGCTACCAGACTTAGTCCTCTTTGTAAAGCACGGTAATCGAGGTTCTGCTGCAGAGGAAAATCCCATCCTCATTCCACGATGATGGTGT
>JAPYYM010004137.1:0-10408 GCA_028534135.1 Potos flavus
GAAAATACACGTCGGTGGGCCTTTTGGCCAGGCAAAGGTGTAGCAAAGATCCAACTCCAGAAGGTCGAATTGCTGTGCACAATCATGTAAAAGGTTGTTCATGACAGGCACCTTCTGTTCTTCTTTAAAAATGGGTTTAGATTACAAGGTCTCCAAAAATTACTTTCTGTTCTTAGTTGGTCCATTTATAAATTTATCTTTCAAGTGCTGGCTCACCATAGATTGGGAGCAGAGGCTAGGAGGCTGTGGGAAGCTCATCAGCTCTTCAGGCTGGCAAATCTCCCCAAAAAGACCAGCTGAGGATTGCTGCAGCCCTTTCTGACCTTCCACAAAAGCCCCACAGGCAGGATTATTGAAAACTGAATAGCCTGGTGATTGAATGGTGTGAGGAATGTTCCAGGGAAAGCCCAAAGGGAAGGCCGGACTCCTTGGGTGGCAGGTGGAGCCCCTCAGTGGGACAGTGCATTTGCTGTCACTGTCGTGGCGGGAAGAAGTCTGTCCTTATGTAAAAGTGAGCATCTGATGAGGACTGAAGGAAGGGGGTTCCTCATTCCCTGGATCTTGGGGACTTAGGCCCTGATTCGCGGCAGGAGAGACATGTTCAAGGATTCCCCCAGTGAGTCAAGGAAAATGGCCCCAGGAACTTGGCCATAGGCCCTGGGCTTGGAAGAGATCTCTAAGGAAGGAGTCTCTGTGGAGTCGGGGTACTGAAACAGGGTCACATAAGGCCCCCAAGGCTGGCCACGGTGCTGGCCTTGCTCAAAGGCCAATCTTCTTCGGGTCACACAGTATGCCTACTACACCACGTGTGACCTCGCGATCTGGAAGTCTCGGGAATTTGACGTCGTTAGCCTGCGTGCCCACTCTTCTCAGGCCCTGCCTGGTGTCTCCTAGAAGTACTCAGCAGCCTTCAAGTGGCTTGAGCTGCATATTTCTGTTGCTTTTTCCCAAGCGTTTCAAACCACCGGTAATCAGAGACATGCAAATTAAACCAACAGTGGAATAGCCTTTTCCTTCTATCAGGTTTGCAAAAGCTGGAAAGGATAACAGCCAGTGTTGACATAGGTTGAATTACTTTTGTCCTCCCTGAAGCCTGAAACAATGCCTGAGGTGGGGCGGAGTTAGGAGAAAGAGTCCATGGTTACGGTCGTGTTTTACGTAATAATCATGTCGTCAGCATCCAAGGGGGACGAACGGCAATGGGTCATGAGCACTATTACAGAGTGCACTATTACATCTGATTTACGTGTTTGTTAATTTGCTCGTTCATCCCGGAAATGCGCCCCGGACAGCTGGAAACACAAAGAGCGGGGAAGGAAAGGAAAAACGTATCAGATGGCAAGTATGTGTGGGGCGGTGAGCAGGTAGTCAAGTGAATTCTTCGGTGAAGTTGGGGAACAGGAGCCCCTTTGCACAGAGAGGGGGAGTCACGCCTCTAACGTCGTGCAGCAGATGAACCCAGGGCTTCTGGTCTGTGGAGGGCACTGGACAAGTTCAGGGCTCCCCGACACGCAGGATCAGAGTCCTGAGCCCGGTGTCACCGGAGCCAGGCACACCCCAGAGTTCAAGGAGGAGGGATTACTCCAGCGCGGGCGGGGCCGAGAGAACGGAGGCTTTTAGGATGGGTCATGTTAACAAACAGATGAGGGCAGAGAAACAAGAGGAGCCGAATGTTCTGGAGGAGAGACTTGCTTGGGCAAGTCAGCCGAGAGGAAGGGCCAAGGCATGCCCAGGAAAAACTGCCAATAAAGGAACAAATAGACAAACGGACCCAAACCTAGATCATCGGAGCCCTTCTGACATTCTAATGGACGGACTGAAACCAGTCAGAGCTCCCAAAGAAGAGGGGACACAAAAGGTCCCTGAGATGGGGGCTCAGGTCAGTTTGTCCACAGGACTTGAAAACCGAAGTCCTGGGTTTGGCAAAGAGTCCGGGACAAAAATACAGAGTGTGGACTGGCTGGCATTGTGGCGGCCAGGGACGTCTGAAAAGGAAGGGACCAAAGGGGACCGAGGCTCGTCCCTGAGGGTGGCCCAGGGAGTGATGGAGGCAGAGGCAGGGAGGAGAAAGTGATTATAGAAAGCCAGCTTTGTTTTTTCTCCCTCCAGCGCAGGGCACCCTGACTTTCACAGAAGGGGTGCACAACAGCGGGGGGGAAATGAATAAAGAAAAAATTCACCCCAGCCAGGAACCCAGATTCTTCTGGGGCAGGACCCCAGGCCGGGTACCAAAAATAACCACAGGGAAGACAAGTGAGCTTTCTCAAAGAACCACCAACTCAAGCCCCCCGAGTCCGGGTTGGTTGTGCACGGGAGGAGGTTGCTTATGAGAGGAGCCCCCGGGACCTGCAAGAATGAGTCGGGAGTGCCAGAACCTTCTAACTAATGGGGTCGAGCCCAAAAACTGCATTTGCAAATTCTAAATTCTTCCAGGGCCCCACGTTTCTCTAAAACCTCAGCGTGTCTCCAATTATCTCAAGAAGCGGATGTCATACAATTCTCAGGACCGAGTTAATGTTAATTCATATTCCTCATCTGTGAATGGAATGCGGGTACTCACCACACAGCATCTCGAGGCGAACATATCATGCAAAATTGAACGAAGGTTGGGGAATAGTAACAGCTACTATTGATTAAGGGCTTAGCATTCTCTGAGCTTGGAGCTAAGTGCTTTAACGTTCGTGGCCGCCCTCCTCCGTCCACGTTTTCTCACTGGATCTTTGGGACGATGCTCTCACTAACCCGCTTTCGTAGTGGAAGGGACCAAACAGCACGCTTTTGGTAAACGGCGGAGAAAGGATTCAAACCAGGGGGTCCGATTCTGGAAACTGGGCCCCGAGGCACGGCCCCCAACCCCTCCCGCCGCACCCCCCACCCCCAGCCCCAGCCCCAGCCCCAGCCCCAGCTCTCACCTCCGGACCCCCGTCCAGGGCTTGGCGAGGCTCTGGAAGCAGAGCACCTCCCAAGTTCGCAGGACTGTGGGGGCAGCCCTGGAAGATGTGGGCCGCGGAAGAACACCGCGCGTGAGCCCGGGCCGTGAAAGGACAGAGTGGCCTGGAGACACAGGGAAATCTGCTCCCCATCACTTTGGATGAGAGCCCGCGTTGCATTGCAGTGCGGTGCTGGCCTTGAGACAGCAGCAGGAAGCAATTTCAGTCCTGGGTCCAGACCGCGAGCCCTCTAAACCTTTCTATCTAATTACGCTTCCATTGGCTTTCATTTCTGCAGCCCTTCTTACAGGAATACTCTATTTAAAAATAAGTAAATAAAAGAGAGGGGAATTGGAGGGGTTGACTGAGAATTTATCTAATTTCCCCATCTAACTCCTAGGATGGATTCTCTTGGGAGCGGGCACGGTCTGTGTGGGTCTGATTGTGTTTTGCATAAACTATTCTGCATCGGAGTGGCTCTGTTTGCACTAGACAGGATCCAAATTTCAGACTCATTAGAGTATGACACTGCGGTAAAGGTTCATTTAAGAAAAAGAGACGTCATGTCACCTTTTGCCTGCATTTTTGCAGCCGTGGGAATGGGCTCTCCTGGCCAGGGAGCTTTCTTCGCTATTCTGTGCAAGCCACTGAAGGCGCCTCCTGCAGACTCACCCCCACCCCAGGCTCCAGAACCTTCTCCGGGGCACTCACAGAGCTCAAGGAGCGCCTTGTTTGGAAGTTGAGCAGAACTAGCATCATGACCTTGACTTAGCCTAGCTCTGACCTTCGGCCCCTAATCCGGTGTCTGCATCCCCACCTGGGGGCATCCAAGTGGCCCACAGGCCTGCTGCTTTCCTTGTGGTGTTGGCCTGGGCAGGCTGGTCACCTGTTCTAATTACATTGCCTTGCACTGAACCTCCTTACACTCCTCTTTGGAAAGTTCCTTCAGAGACATTGACCCATCCTTTCTCCTTTAGCCCAGCTGTCCCCAAACTTCAACGTCCCTGAGAGTCACCTGAGGATCTTCTTGAATTGCAGACTCCCATCGGTAGGGCTGGGATGGGGATGAGAGTCTGCGTTTCTAACAAGCTCCTAGAGTGGGTTTTGCAAACAGTTCGTCAAGGGCAAGGATGATGGCCAAAGCAGATGAAGCACCAAGGCCCACTACGATTTTTATCTTCCCAGGAAGTGTGCTTTGCCTTATTCTTATTGTGATTTTCCAGTAACAAATCTTCAAACCCCTCCCCCACCCACCCCCGCCGCGCCCCCGCCCCTCCGCCACCAGTCACAGCAATGGACAAATGGCTCAGTCTGGGACAATCAAAATCCTGCCCAGAAAGGATATAAGGACAATGTGGGAGTGGGGATGTGGGGGTTGGTGGGGGGCAAGCCCCCTTTTCCTTGAGGTTACTAAACTAGGGTGACATTGCCTTGGGGGTGCTGGGAGCCCTCTTGGCACACATAAGTAGCCCATCTGCAATGAGAGAGAGTGACTTGAACCACAGACGATTCAAAGAGGCAGAGACCTGATGGCACCATTTGAACTACCGGGTCCAGTCATACCTGATGCTAGACCACTTTGGTCCTTCTAGTTATGTGAGCCAATAAATTTGCTTTTTCACTTAAATCGAGCAAATGCCTATGACTTGCACATAAAACTTATATCATGAGTCGGGCAACCTGGAGTCAAACACGAGGCATATAGTGATGGTTCATGGAGTAACTCTAAAAGCCTGTTCCTAAAATGTTTGAGCAATGGCAGTTTCATGGGAATACTCGCTTAGCCCCTCCTGGTACCGCTGGAAGAAGGATAGCACACATCTGGAATGTTTTTCAATGCTCTTGTAATTAGCTTCATTGTAATATCTCTGGTGAACCCAGAGGTCTCCGGGATAAAGTTAAGCCATGACCTTAAACCATCTTGGTGTCCTGGGTAGCAGAGAGATCAAGGTAGAAGAACATACCTCCAGGAAAGCCCCAAAAAGGTGGTCGAAGACGGATCCCTAAGGGCCTGACCTCCAACGACAAATAATAGCATAAAAACGAACTTGAGCTCCTTTACCAGGCGGTGTTAGGATGATCCCTTCCATGATGGTGCTAACACAGCATCTAGGAGTTCCATCCGTGCCGCTGGGTCTCCCTGGGTAGAGTTCCGTAGGCGAGCTCAGTTACCGTAGGATCTTGAGTCAAGATCGGGTTCATAAACGGCCTCGTTTCCACTTCTAGCCCTTGATGTCATCTCTGTCAAAATAGACCGAGACTGTGCATACATGAGTCGCTGGGAGATGAGCTAGTGTCTGGAGAGTAAAGAAGGAACAAGAGGTTCCTGCTTTTCCCTGCAACTTCCCCATTTCAGGTAATGGCAGCCCCGCCCTTCTGAGCACCCACGTTCAAAACCTCAGTGCCTCTGACTCTTCTTTCCCCTCTTCCTCTCCTTCCTCATTGCCTGCAGGAGACAGATCCATCCCAATGCCAACTCTGTCCTCTGTTCCCTCTCCATTCTCTGTCACTGTTATTTCCACCTGACTTGCTGTGGCCATGACCTTGTAGCATTTCTCCTCGAACCTGCCTTTCCCACTCCTGACAGATCCAGTCAAAAATTTCGGGGACTTCTTATTGACTCACCCCTGTGGTACCCTGTAACTTCCCAAAGATGTCACGAATGTAGTTCCCTTTCCACGTGCTCTTTCTCACAATGTCATTTTGACATTCCTGCCATCAAGAGATGGAGTCTCGGGACGCCCGGGTGGCTCAGTCAGTGAAGCGTCTGCCTTTGGCTCAGGTCATGATCCCAGGGTCCTAGGATCGAGTCCTGCGTCGGGCTCCTTGCTTCAGTGGGGAATCTGCTTCCTCCTCTGCCTGCAGCTCCCCACTCTTTGTGCTCTCTCTGACAAATGAATAAATAAAATCTTTTAAAAAACAAAAACAAAAGATAGAGTCCCTCTGCTTCCTCCTCTTGAAACTGGAGGGGTTTTAGACCCAGGAGAAGTGATGGTATGTGACTCCCAAGAAAGAATCTGGCCTCGAAAGAGTCCGTGCCTGGTTCTCTTGAGCAACTTGCCATCAGACCCTTAGCAGCTGCACGAGAAGTAAAGGCCACTATATTGGGAGGAAGTCGAGGCCACGTGGAGATGTGTGAGGGCCTCCCTGACACCTGGCCAAGAGAGTGAACCCCTAGAAGGTTTCTTCCCCCAGCTGGTGGGTCATCTCTGTCTCCTCCTTCTCCCAGTTGAAGGCACGCACGTCATGGAGCAGGGCTCTTTTTGAATTTCTGACCTCCAGAATCCGTGAGCGTCGTAAAATGGTTGTTTCAAGCTGCTAAGCTTTGGGGTCCTTTGTTATGCAGGATATTTTATTTTAAAACACGCTTAATTTTCACAAAAAGCGTGTATCGATCTTTGGCTCCCATCCAGCAAGAAGCTACTTACAAAAGGGGTGAGATTTCAGGAGCCGTCAGGGAAGAAGGGGAGAACTGATCCGAGAAGGGTAATCTGGGCACCCCCCATGCATTTTTTCATGACTTACTACGACTCAGTACATCACAGCCTTTATCATACCCAAACCTCACCAACATGGCCAGGAGCTAGGCGTTGACTATCTCCTCAAAGAGATGCAGATATTGAAGCTCAGAGTGGAAACAGAAGTCTCCCACCCACCCCATTCCACCCCCGGATATGAAAGCGGTAAAATAGAAATCCAAACCCAGGACCTCACAGCACCAAGGCCCTTGCAATCCCCACACAGCCTTGAAGAGCTGCATCTAAGAAAGGGAACAGAGATGAGCCCTCGGCACAACTTTGCTGCTCTTACCTTTCCTAGGACATTACTAGTAACTTCCCTCTTTGCAACGAAGGAAAACAAAGCAGTCTGGGTCGGCCAGAGAAAGCCCCCAGCAGCAATGTCGAACAAGCCAGGAGTAATTTGTTTCTATTCTTTTCCACGTGACTGCCGGAGGTGATCCTGGTTTTTATTAGCCCAAACTTCCCCCCTTTCAAAAGATAATTCTTTGAAATCTTCTGGGAAATTAACATGGCTCAATCTGGCTCTGGGCTGGCCACCACATGCTCTCAGAATTAAGAGAAACTGAGATTTTTTTAACCCCTTGCAGGCATGCACGGGCACCCAGACTGCATGTTGGTTTTCTTTGTGCTAACCCGCTAGGAGGACACAGCCCGCACGGAACAAGCTGTTATGTTCGGCTTTACCCTGGAATAAAATTGGTCTGGTTTCATTCCATTTCAAGAGTTCTACATAATGTACAGTTTAGGTATAATTCAAACTAACCAGAAATGTTTTATTTAAGAAATATCAGGAACCAGGGCACCTGGGTGGCTTAGTCAGTAAAGCGTCCGACTCTTGATTTCTGCTCGTCTTGATCTCGGGGTCCTGAGATCGAGCCCCACGTTGGGCTCTGCTCTGGGCATGGAGCCTGCTTACGACTCTCTGTCTGTCCCTCCCCACCTTACCCTCTCTCTCTTTGCCTCTCTCAAAAAGGAAGGAAGGAAGGAAGGAAGGAAGGAAGGAAGGAAGGAAGGAAGGAAGGAAGGAAGGAAGAAGAAAGAAAGAAAGAAAGAAAGAAAGAAAGAAAGAAAGAAAGATAGATCAGGAATTAATTAATATACAAAGTTAATTAAAATATGCTTGTTTTCTCCCCCCTAATATTCCTGGAGGAAAATTCATTAGGAATAAGTAATATAAAAGAACTACCACAGAAACTTTAAATTCCAATTCTACTCCATATCCTAGTCAATTACATCAAAAGTGTTCATTTTTTTCTTCATTTTTTCATTTTTCTTCATTTTTTCTTCATTTTTATCTTCTCTCTAATTGGGAATTTTTGAGATTTATAGTGTCATAAGAAATACTAAAAAGTGACACAATTTAGGCAACTAATTTCTTTTAACATTTCCGTATCAAGTTTTTCTGGCAGTTGAAAATTTGTTTTTCTCTGGAAAGTTAGATAGAGTAAGCAGGGGAGAGCTCAAGGCTGCCCCTCACCCTCCATCCCTCCTCTCCTCCAGCAGCACCCCTATAGTGAAGTTTCATGGTCTTTGCAGCCGACATCTCCTTAGACTCCTCTGTTCCTGTCCTAGGCAATGGCGTCTGACGTGTAACACAGGATATGCTTTGGGAGCTGGGGGTAGGAGCCATCTATTTTCACCCAGGTCGAGCACGAAGACTACATCCAGAGCTCCCTGACCGTAAGGGTTCATGGTCACTGGAGGAAGAAGGAGGAGGAGATCATCAGTAATAGGCTCGAATTCTGGTCAGGCCTGGGCACTGAGTTCCTGCTATGTCTCACACTCCTTTGCTCTAAAGACATAGCCAGGATGGGTAAGAAACCAAACAAAATAACCGGGCTCAAAATAATCACCTATGAATAGAAACCAAAAGTTGGGAGCAGTCGAAACCACGGGTCTGCAGGTAGTCGTGGTCTTGAACTTGATCTTCTACAGAGTGAGGGGATCATGGGATAGGGGGTCATGGGACGGGGGTGTAGAGTCACTTTCACAGACAAAGGCAGGGGCTGGGATGAGTCTTCTTCATGAGGGAAATTCGAGAAATTAAGCTGCTGACCAGAGTGTCTGGGGCTTCAGCTTCATACCCTAGGGAGACGGAACGATAAAGAAAATGCGTTGTGACAAAGAATGTAAGTCAACGTTACTATGAATCTGACATCCCCAATGTTACTGTGGGAGGAAAGCCCTAAAATAGTAGAAATGGCTCTGGATTAGAGGCCTGGATGACGACAGCTCCCAACAACTATAAAATTGTTGATAGGGAGAGAAAAATATGGGGAGGAGGCCTTGTGCTCTCTCCCACCCCATAGAGAGAGTAAAAACATAAACAAAAAAATCTCCCTCTCACCATAAGTGTGCAAACCAAAATCCCCAAATGTGGAGAAACCCCAATGAGAATAAAAGCTAGAATCTGAATGTGAATTCATTTCTGATTAAATCAATGTTATGGAACAGTCCAGAATATACTTTTTGGATTCAATACCTATTCTAGATCCGTTTTATGGAACATGCTTTTTTAGATCGTCCACAGAGAGATAAATGAAATAATAACTTTCATTTTAGGAGACCAAGAAAATGTGGAGTGGGAAGAAATAAAAGAAGAATGGGTATATACAGAAAAGAATCAATTAGAAAGCTTGGGAGACAAAAGCAGACTCATTTTTAAAACCTCGGTATATGAGATCAGTTCTAGACTGAACACTGAAAAAGAATATGCTAATTGTAAGGGAATACTGAAGAATTAACCCAGAACACATAACAGAGAGGTCTTATACGTATATAAACATGCAGTAAAGAGATACATGGGCTAGATTAAGAAACTCCTAAGTTCATCAAACAAGATTTCAAAAATAAGTGAATATTAGAAATGACAGAGAACTAATATTTGTAATGCTAATAATTAAGAATTTCCCATAATTGAGAAAGACATGAGATCTTAGAGAACAGTGTTCTCCAACTCCCTAGCATAAATACACATCAAGACTCAACATATAAGACTGTAGAACTACACAGATAAAAAGAAATTCCTAAAAGCCACAAGAGAAATGCGACAAATTATTTACAAACGACTAACAATTAGATGTTCGGCAAATTTCATATCAGCCCCAAGAGAGGGCAGAAGATAATGAAAGAATATCTTCAAAGTGCTAAGAAAAACTAAACATCAACTTAGAATCTTATATGAGCTCAACTACCCTTCAACAGTGAAAGTGATATAAAGATATTTTCAGATATGCAAAGATTACACTCCCACAAACTCTCACTGTAAGATGTTCCTTAGAAAGAAAAAAAATTATACCCAAAGATAAACTGTGGTATACAAGCATGAAAAGAAAAGGTGAGTATGGAAACTGATAAAATATCAATTGTAATTAACAATGAATATTAAAATACAAATAAAATCTGATTTTTATTAAGAAGTAAAGCTAAAGTTTTTCACAATTATAGCAAAAAAAGAAGGAGGAGGAGGGGGAGAAGAAGAAGGAGGAGGAGGAGAAGGAGGGGGTAGACGTGATTGTAATCAATGGATTTTTGAAGAATTTTAAGCCACTAGAGGAATAAAGTAGGGGGAGAAGGGGAAGGAGCAGTCAATTTCTCAAGAGGAATGAGGGGAAAATATACTTACTTAAAGAAAAATATCGGAAAACAAAAATCACAGTATATTACAAAAACAAAATCTGATTAAGCTCAATGAAAAACAAAGATTATCAGATTGGAATTTTTTAGCCATATATATAAAAGATTCAACTGATCAGGAAGATAATAAGAATTTTAAATCGGGGCACCTGGGTGGCTCAGTTGGTTAAGTGGATGCCTTCGGCTCAGGTCATGATCCCAGAGTCCTGGGATCGAGTCCCACATTGGGCTCCTTGCTCGACAGGGAGCCTGCTTCTCCCTCTGCCTCTGCCTGCCTCTCTGCCTACTTGTGATCTCTCTCTCACTCTCTCTCTGACAAGT